>CAVLFC010000068.1:0-307259 GCA_963668005.1 Melieria crassipennis | reverse complement strand
CAAAATCGATATCAAAATGCTTGTAAAATATGAATTTATATGTTTATTTTAAAAGTAATACCCTTAAAACCCAGCTTAAAATCCAAACGCGTATGGTTACCTTAATAAAAACCCCTTAAAATGTAGCTAAAGGTTGTAGCTTTATCAAATTAAATCAATAATTCCATTACTATTCGGCAATCATGAACAGATCGATGCGCAAGAGTGACAATAAATGGCTGCCTACTGCAAAATCGATATCAAAATGCTTGTAAAATATGAATTTATATGTTTATTTTAAAAGTAATACCCTTAAAACCTAGCTTAAAATCCAAACGCGTATGGTTACCTTAATAAAAACCCCTTAAAATGTAGCTAAAGGTTGCAGCTTTATCAAATTAAATCAATAATTCCATTACTATTCGGCAATCATGAACAGATCGATGCGCAAGAGTGACATTAAATGGCTGCCTACTGCAAAATCGATATCAAAATGCTTGTAAAATATGAATTTATATGTTTATTTTAAAAGTAATACCCTTAAAACCTAGCTTAAAATCCAAACGCGTATGGTTACCTTAATAAAAACCCCTTAAAATGTAGCTAAAGGTTGCAGCTTTATCAAATTAAATCAATAATTCCATTACTATTCGGCAATCATGAACAGATCGATGCGCAAGAGTGACATTAAATGGCTGCCTACTGCAAAATCGATATCAAAATGCTTGTAAAATATGAATTTATATGTTTATTTTAAAAGTAATACCCTTAAAACCTAGCTTAAAATCCAAACGCGTATGGTTACCTTAATAAAAACCCCTTAAAATGTAGCTAAAGGTTGCAGCTTTATCAAATTAAATCAATAATTCCATTACTATTCGGCAATCATGAACAGATCGATGCGCAAGAGTGACATTAAATGGCTGCCTACTGCAAAATCGATATCAAAATGCTTGTAAAATATGAATTTATATGTTTATTTTAAAAGTAATACCCTTAAAACCTAGCTTAAAATCCAAACGCGTATGGTTACCTTAATAAAAACCCCTTAAAATGTAGCTAAAGGTTGCAGCTTTATCAAATTAAATCAATAATTCCATTACTATTCGGCAATCATGAACAGATCGATGCGCAAGAGTGACATTAAATGGCTGCCTACTGCAAAATCGATATCAAAATGCTTGTAAAATATGAATTTATATGTTTATTTTAAAAGTAATACCCTTAAAACCTAGCTTAAAATCCAAACGCGTATGGTTACCTTAATAAAAACCCCTTAAAATGTAGCTAAAGGTTGCAGCTTTATCAAATTAAATCAATAATTCCATTACTATTCGGCAATCATGAACAGATCGATGCGCAAGAGTGACATTAAATGGCTGCCTACTGCAAAATCGATATCAAAATGCTTGTAAAATATGAATTTATATGTTTATTTTAAAAGTAATACCCTTAAAACCTAGCTTAAAATCCAAACGCGTATGGTTACCTTAATAAAAACCCCTTAAAATGTAGCTAAAGGTTGCAGCTTTATCAAATTAAATCAATAATTCCATTACTATTCGGCAATCATGAACAGATCGATGCGCAAGAGTGACATTAAATGGCTGCCTACTGCAAAATCGATATCAAAATGCTTGTAAAATATGAATTTATATGTTTATTTTAAAAGTAATACCCTTAAAACCTAGCTTAAAATCCAAACGCGTATGGTTACCTTAATAAAAACCCCTTAAAATGTAGCTAAAGGTTGCAGCTTTATCAAATTAAATCAATAATTCCATTACTATTCGGCAATCATGAACAGATCGATGCGCAAGAGTGACATTAAATGGCTGCCTACTGCAAAATCGATATCAAAATGCTTGTAAAATATGAATTTATATGTTTATTTTAAAAGTAATACCCTTAAAACCTAGCTTAAAATCCAAACGCGTATGGTTACCTTAATAAAAACCCCTTAAAATGTAGCTAAAGGTTGCAGCTTTATCAAATTAAATCAATAATTCCATTACTATTCGGCAATCATGAACAGATCGATGCGCAAGAGTGACATTAAATGGCTGCCTACTGCAAAATCGATATCAAAATGCTTGTAAAATATGAATTTATATGTTTATTTTAAAAGTAATACCCTTAAAACCTAGCTTAAAATCCAAACGCGTATGGTTACCTTAATAAAAACCCCTTAAAATGTAGCTAAAGGTTGCAGCTTTATCAAATTAAATCAATAATTCCATTACTATTCGGCAATCATGAACAGATCGATGCGCAAGAGTGACATTAAATGGTTGCCTACTGCAAAATCGATATCAAAATGCTTGTAAAATATGAATTTATATGTTTATTTTAAAAGTAATACCCTTAAAACCTAGCTTAACACTTCTGTTACCTTAGGGTCATTTTCGAGTAAAATTTGACTTTAAAGAGCCGTAACTTTCTTATTTCTGGTAAAGAATTGTTTTCCTTTGGACTCAGTAACTATTTTTATGCCATTTGAATATACGCTAAATTTCATTTTATTTGCAACACTGGTTTACGTGCAAATGAGCAACTATACAAATTTGACCTTAGGGTCATTTTATGACCCATAGTACTGAACGCAAGAAATTGGTCATTGCGATGTGAATTTTATTAGATTTGGTTTCAAACTGTCGTGGATAAATGTTTCTGGGATTTTTGTTTTGTTTTGTGTTTTGTTTGGTAAGAGGGCGTGGCACTAGCTATACCACCTTTTCTACTATGGAGTAAAATCAAAATTATGAGTCATACAACATTGCAATTTCGTGCAGTGTCCCCATGTAGACATTGTTCCACTGGAAATATTTCATGGGCGTTTAATAATGGGCGTGGCATTCTTTTAACGATCCAAATTTTGAACATAACTTCGGAACTATAAGTCGCACATCAGTGACACTAAGATCAAACTTACTATTGGGTCATGTTTTTCGACAGGGGAAATCGGAGGAAGGAGAAAAGGGCATTTAATAAAGGGCGTAGCTTCGCCCACACATCTTAATGAGCAGTTCAAGAGCCCTTAAGCTTCAAAGGATCGAAACCCAATAGTACGAAAACTTTATGTTTGCTGGTATGAAATCTTGATTGAAGCTTTCAATATAAGTAAATAGTACATATACGTATTTAGTACGATTTCTAGCAAGTAATAAATTTCTAAGAAATTCCAAAAGGAGTGTGAACAAGCTAGATCAAATTTCTGAAACATATTCGTGTCAGCGACAAGCAAAAAATTTACTCGTGGCTGCAGTTCGCAACTCTATTATTCCTTGCGGCATCATTGCATTTGTAATGTGAAATTCATCCCTGTAATGATAACGTAACGCCGTTTATTCTATAAAGTATTGGAAAAATTACTTCCTGGGCTTCAATTTTGCGAAAAGAAAGGAAGCCAATAATATAATCGTGTGAGTTATCCTCAGCAGTACCTTCACCAAAGAAGAAGATACTCAGTGAAAGGAAACGATGAGGTGCAATTCGGGTCAGCCGAATATATTCATTTTCTTCTTCGGGAAATGGTATAATGTTAATTAATATATATTATAATTTGTATTGGTTCATTGGTGTCAATATCTAGTATAACTTTCATATTTTGGCATACTTTTATCAATTAAACCTCTAAACTGAGTAATTTTTTGTGGGTCACGGGAACAGGATTTCTTGCGAAATCATTTCTTTTTGGGCGATTAACAATTAATGATTACTATCTGTTATGTATAATATAATTGTCTAAAAATTAGTTGCGATATAGTTTTAACTTCTGAAGAAATCGCAAGAATTAAAGTGCCCGAGAAGAATATCAAGAACCTGGACGTGGTCTCCATGTTGAACATATTTGACTCCAGTAAGGCCAAATAGTCGCTTTTCAATAATAAAAGGAATAACTAATTGTTAAAATCACATTGTCTAAACTTTTTTGTACAAAATGCAAAGAAAAAAATCGGGGTCATTTTATGACCCAAGGATCAAATGCGCGAGTTTTTCCTAGGGTAACAGAGGGGTTAAAATCCAAACGCGTATGGTTACCTTAATAAAAACCCCTTAAAATGTAGCTAAAGGTTGCAGCTTTATCAAATTAAATCAATAATTCCATTACTATTCGGCAATCATGAACAGATCGATGCGCAAGAGTGACATTAAATGGCTGCCTACTGCAAAATCGATATCAAAATGCTTGTAAAATATGAATTTATATGTTTATTTTAAAAGTAATACCCTTAAAACCTAGCTTAAAATCCAAACGCGTATGGTTACCTTAATAAAAACCCCTTAAAATGTAGCTAAAGGTTGCAGCTTTATCAAATTAAATCAATAATTCCATTACTATTCGGCAATCATGAACAGATCGATGCGCAAGAGTGACATTAAATGGCTGCCTACTGCAAAATCGATATCAAAATGCTTGTAAAATATGAATTTATATGTTTATTTTAAAAGTAATACCCTTAAAACCTAGCTTAAAATCCAAACGCGTATGGTTACCTTAATAAAAACCCCTTAAAATGTAGCTAAAGGTTGCAGCTTTATCAAATTAAATCAATAATTCCATTACTATTCGGCAATCATGAACAGATCGATGCGCAAGAGTGACATTAAATGGCTGCCTACTGCAAAATCGATATCAAAATGCTTGTAAAATATGAATTTATATGTTTATTTTAAAAGTAATACCCTTAAAACCTAGCTTAAAATCCAAACGCGTATGGTTACCTTAATAAAAACCCCTTAAAATGTAGCTAAAGGTTGCAGCTTTATCAAATTAAATCAATAATTCCATTACTATTCGGCAATCATGAACAGATCGATGCGCAAGAGTGACATTAAATGGCTGCCTACTGCAAAATCGATATCAAAATGCTTGTAAAATATGAATTTATATGTTTATTTTAAAAGTAATACCCTTAAAACCTAGCTTAAAATCCAAACGCGTATGGTTACCTTAATAAAAACCCCCTTAAAATGTAGCTAAAGGTTGCAGCTTTATCAAATTAAATCAATAATTCCATTACTATTCGGCAATCATGAACAGATCGATGCGCAAGAGTGACATTAAATGGCTGCCTACTGCAAAATCGATATCAAAATGCTTGTAAAATATGAATTTATATGTTTATTTTAAAAGTAATACCCTTAAAACCTAGCTTAAAATCCAAACGCGTATGGTTACCTTAATAAAAACCCCTTAAAATGTAGCTAAAGGTTGCAGCTTTATCAAATTAAATCAATAATTCCATTACTATTCGGCAATCATGAACAGATCGATGCGCAAGAGTGACATTAAATGGCTGCCTACTGCAAAATCGATATCAAAATGCTTGTAAAATATGAATTTATATGTTTATTTTAAAAGTAATACCCTTAAAACCTAGCTTAAAATCCAAACGCGTATGGTTACCTTAATAAAAACCCCTTAAAATGTAGCTAAAGGTTGCAGCTTTATCAAATTAAATCAATAATTCCATTACTATTCGGCAATCATGAACAGATCGATGCGCAAGAGTGACATTAAATGGCTGCCTACTGCAAAATCGATATCAAAATGCTTGTAAAATATGAATTTATATGTTTATTTTAAAAGTAATACCCTTAAAACCTAGCTTAAAATCCAAACGCGTATGGTTACCTTAATAAAAACCCCTTAAAATGTAGCTAAAGGTTGCAGCTTTATCAAATTAAATCAATAATTCCATTACTATTCGGCAATCATGAACAGATCGATGCGCAAGAGTGACATTAAATGGCTGCCTACTGCAAAATCGATATCAAAATGCTTGTAAAATATGAATTTATATGTTTATTTTAAAAGTAATACCCTTAAAACCTAGCTTAAAATCCAAACGCGTATGGTTACCTTAATAAAAACCCCTTAAAATGTAGCTAAAGGTTGCAGCTTTATCAAATTAAATCAATAATTCCATTACTATTCGGCAATCATGAACAGATCGATGCGCAAGAGTGACATTAAATGGCTGCCTACTGCAAAATCGATATCAAAATGCTTGTAAAATATGAATTTATATGTTTATTTTAAAAGTAATACCCTTAAAACCTAGCTTAAAATCCAAACGCGTATGGTTACCTTAATAAAAACCCCTTAAAATGTAGCTAAAGGTTGCAGCTTTATCAAATTAAATCAATAATTCCATTACTATTCGGCAATCATGAACAGATCGATGCGCAAGAGTGACATTAAATGGCTGCCTACTGCAAAATCGATATCAAAATGCTTGTAAAATATGAATTTATATGTTTATTTTAAAAGTAATACCCTTAAAACCTAGCTTAAAATCCAAACGCGTATGGTTACCTTAATAAAAACCCCTTAAAATGTAGCTAAAGGTTGCAGCTTTATCAAATTAAATCAATAATTCCATTACTATTCGGCAATCATGAACAGATCGATGCGCAAGAGTGACATTAAATGGCTGCCTACTGCAAAATCGATATCAAAATGCTTGTAAAATATGAATTTATATGTTTATTGTAAAAGTAATACCCTTAAAACCTAGCTTAAAATCCAAACGCGTATGGTTACCTTAATAAAAACCCCTTAAAATGTAGCTAAAGGTTGCAGCTTTATCAAATTAAATCAATAATTCCATTACTATTCGGCAATCATGAACAGATCGATGCGCAAGAGTGACATTAAATGGCTGCCTACTGCAAAATCGATATCAAAATGCTTGTAAAATATGAATTTATATGTTTATTTTAAAAGTAATACCCTTAAAACCTAGCTTAAAATCCAAACGCGTATGGTTACCTTAATAAAAACCCCTTAAAATGTAGCTAAAGGTTGCAGCTTTATCAAATTAAATCAATAATTCCATTACTATTCGGCAATCATGAACAGATCGATGCGCAAGAGTGACATTAAATGGCTGCCTACTGCAAAATCGATATCAAAATGCTTGTAAAATATGAATTTATATGTTTATTTTAAAAGTAATACCCTTAAAACCTAGCTTAAAATCCAAACGCGTATGGTTACCTTAATAAAAACCCCTTAAAATGTAGCTAAAGGTTGCAGCTTTATCAAATTAAATCAATAATTCCATTACTATTCGGCAATCATGAACAGATCGATGCGCAAGAGTGACATTAAATGGCTGCCTACTGCAAAATCGATATCAAAATGCTTGTAAAATATGAATTTATATGTTTATTTTAAAAGTAATACCCTTAAAACCTAGCTTAAAATCCAAACGCGTATGGTTACCTTAATAAAAACCCCTTAAAATGTAGCTAAAGGTTGCAGCTTTATCAAATTAAATCAATAATTCCATTACTATTCGGCAATCATGAACAGATCGATGCGCAAGAGTGACATTAAA
The DNA here is from genome assembly GCA_963668005.1 of Melieria crassipennis. NCBI lineage: Eukaryota > Metazoa > Arthropoda > Insecta > Diptera > Ulidiidae > Melieria > Melieria crassipennis. The sequence continues at coordinate 299,931 of CAVLFC010000068.1, read as the reverse complement.
TGGCTGCCTACTGCAAAATCGATATCAAAATGCTTGTAAAATATGAATTTATATGTTTATTTTAAAAGTAATACCCTTAAAACCTAGCTTAAAATCCAAACGCGTATGGTTACCTTAATAAAAACCCCTTAAAATGTAGCTAAAGGTTGCAGCTTTATCAAATTAAATCAATAATTCCATTACTATTCGGCAATCATGAACAGATCGATGCGCAAGAGTGACATTAAATGGCTGCCTACTGCAAAATCGATATCAAAATGCTTGTAAAATATGAATTTATATGTTTATTTTAAAAGTAATACCCTTAAAACCTAGCTTAAAATCCAAACGCGTATGGTTACCTTAATAAAAACCCCTTAAAATGTAGCTAAAGGTTGCAGCTTTATCAAATTAAATCAATAATTCCATTACTATTCGGCAATCATGAACAGATCGATGCGCAAGAGTGACATTAAATGGCTGCCTACTGCAAAATCGATATCAAAATGCTTGTAAAATATGAATTTATATGTTTATTTTAAAAGTAATACCCTTAAAACCTAGCTTAAAATCCAAACGCGTATGGTTACCTTAATAAAAACCCCTTAAAATGTAGCTAAAGGTTGCAGCTTTATCAAATTAAATCAATAATTCCATTACTATTCGGCAATCATGAACAGATCGATGCGCAAGAGTGACATTAAATGGCTGCCTACTGCAAAATCGATATCAAAATGCTTGTAAAATATGAATTTATATGTTTATTTTAAAAGTAATACCCTTAAAACCTAGCTTAAAATCCAAACGCGTATGGTTACCTTAATAAAAACCCCTTAAAATGTAGCTAAAGGTTGCAGCTTTATCAAATTAAATCAATAATTCCATTACTATTCGGCAATCATGAACAGATCGATGCGCAAGAGTGACATTAAATGGCTGCCTACTGCAAAATCGATATCAAAATGCTTGTAAAATATGAATTTATATGTTTATTTTAAAAGTAATACCCTTAAAACCTAGCTTAAAATCCAAACGCGTATGGTTACCTTAATAAAAACCCCTTAAAATGTAGCTAAAGGTTGCAGCTTTATCAAATTAAATCAATAATTCCATTACTATTCGGCAATCATGAACAGATCGATGCGCAAGAGTGACATTAAATGGCTGCCTACTGCAAAATCGATATCAAAATGCTTGTAAAATATGAATTTATATGTTTATTTTAAAAGTAATACCCTTAAAACCTAGCTTAAAATCCAAACGCGTATGGTTACCTTAATAAAAACCCCTTAAAATGTAGCTAAAGGTTGCAGCTTTATCAAATTAAATCAATAATTCCATTACTATTCGGCAATCATGAACAGATCGATGCGCAAGAGTGACATTAAATGGCTGCCTACTGCAAAATCGATATCAAAATGCTTGTAAAATATGAATTTATATGTTTATTTTAAAAGTAATACCCTTAAAACCTAGCTTAAAATCCAAACGCGTATGGTTACCTTAATAAAAACCCCTTAAAATGTAGCTAAAGGTTGCAGCTTTATCAAATTAAATCAATAATTCCATTACTATTCGGCAATCATGAACAGATCGATGCGCAAGAGTGACATTAAATGGCTGCCTACTGCAAAATCGATATCAAAATGCTTGTAAAATATGAATTTATATGTTTATTTTAAAAGTAATACCCTTAAAACCTAGCTTAAAATCCAAACGCGTATGGTTACCTTAATAAAAACCCCTTAAAATGTAGCTAAAGGTTGCAGCTTTATCAAATTAAATCAATAATTCCATTACTATTCGGCAATCATGAACAGATCGATGCGCAAGAGTGACATTAAATGGCTGCCTACTGCAAAATCGATATCAAAATGCTTGTAAAATATGAATTTATATGTTTATTTTAAAAGTAATACCCTTAAAACCTAGCTTAAAATCCAAACGCGTATGGTTACCTTAATAAAAACCCCTTAAAATGTAGCTAAAGGTTGCAGCTTTATCAAATTAAATCAATAATTCCATTACTATTCGGCAATCATGAACAGATCGATGCGCAAGAGTGACATTAAATGGCTGCCTACTGCAAAATCGATATCAAAATGCTTGTAAAATATGAATTTATATGTTTATTTTAAAAGTAATACCCTTAAAACCTAGCTTAAAATCCAAACGCGTATGGTTACCTTAATAAAAACCCCTTAAAATGTAGCTAAAGGTTGCAGCTTTATCAAATTAAATCAATAATTCCATTACTATTCGGCAATCATGAACAGATCGATGCGCAAGAGTGACATTAAATGGCTGCCTACTGCAAAATCGATATCAAAATGCTTGTAAAATATGAATTTATATGTTTATTTTAAAAGTAATACCCTTAAAACCTAGCTTAAAATCCAAACGCGTATGGTTACCTTAATAAAAACCCCTTAAAATGTAGCTAAAGGTTGCAGCTTTATCAAATTAAATCAATAATTCCATTACTATTCGGCAATCATGAACAGATCGATGCGCAAGAGTGACATTAAATGGCTGCCTACTGCAAAATCGATATCAAAATGCTTGTAAAATATGAATTTATATGTTTATTTTAAAAGTAATACCCTTAAAACCTAGCTTAAAATCCAAACGCGTATGGTTACCTTAATAAAAACCCCTTAAAATGTAGCTAAAGGTTGCAGCTTTATCAAATTAAATCAATAATTCCATTACTATTCGGCAATCATGAACAGATCGATGCGCAAGAGTGACATTAAATGGCTGCCTACTGCAAAATCGATATCAAAATGCTTGTAAAATATGAATTTATATGTTTATTGTAAAAGTAATACCCTTAAAACCTAGCTTAAAATCCAAACGCGTATGGTTACCTTAATAAAAACCCCTTAAAATGTAGCTAAAGGTTGCAGCTTTATCAAATTAAATCAATAATTCCATTACTATTCGGCAATCATGAACAGATCGATGCGCAAGAGTGACATTAAATGGCTGCCTACTGCAAAATCGATATCAAAATGCTTGTAAAATATGAATTTATATGTTTATTTTAAAAGTAATACCCTTAAAACCTAGCTTAAAATCCAAACGCGTATGGTTACCTTAATAAAAACCCCTTAAAATGTAGCTAAAGGTTGCAGCTTTATCAAATTAAATCAATAATTCCATTACTATTCGGCAATCATGAACAGATCGATGCGCAAGAGTGACATTAAATGGCTGCCTACTGCAAAATCGATATCAAAATGCTTGTGAAATATGAATTTATATGTTTATTTTAAAAGTAATACCCTTAAAACCTAGCTTAAAATCCAAACGCGTATGGTTACCTTAATAAAAACCCCTTAAAATGTAGCTAAAGGTTGCAGCTTTATCAAATTAAATCAATAATTCCATTACTATTCGGCAATCATGAACAGATCGATGCGCAAGAGTGACATTAAATGGCTGCCTACTGCAAAATCGATATCAAAATGCTTGTAAAATATGAATTTATATGTTTATTTTAAAAGTAATACCCTTAAAACCTAGCTTAAAATCCAAACGCGTATGGTTACCTTAATAAAAACCCCTTAAAATGTAGCTAAAGGTTGCAGCTTTATCAAATTAAATCAATAATTCCATTACTATTCGGCAATCATGAACAGATCGATGCGCAAGAGTGACATTAAATGGCTGCCTACTGCAAAATCGATATCAAAATGCTTGTAAAATATGAATTTATATGTTTATTTTAAAAGTAATACCCTTAAAACCTAGCTTAAAATCCAAACGCGTATGGTTACCTTAATAAAAACCCCTTAAAATGTAGCTAAAGGTTGCAGCTTTATCAAATTAAATCAATAATTCCATTACTATTCGGCAATCATGAACAGATCGATGCGCAAGAGTGACATTAAATGGCTGCCTACTGCAAAATCGATATCAAAATGCTTGTAAAATATGAATTTATATGTTTATTTTAAAAGTAATACCCTTAAAACCTAGCTTAAAATCCAAACGCGTATGGTTACCTTAATAAAAACCCCTTAAAATGTAGCTAAAGGTTGCAGCTTTATCAAATTAAATCAATAATTCCATTACTATTCGGCAATCATGAACAGATCGATGCGCAAGAGTGACATTAAATGGCTGCCTACTGCAAAATCGATATCAAAATGCTTGTAAAATATGAATTTATATGTTTATTTTAAAAGTAATACCCTTAAAACCTAGCTTAAAATCCAAACGCGTATGGTTACCTTAATAAAAACCCCTTAAAATGTAGCTAAAGGTTGCAGCTTTATCAAATTAAATCAATAATTCCATTACTATTCGGCAATCATGAACAGATCGATGCGCAAGAGTGACATTAAATGGCTGCCTACTGCAAAATCGATATCAAAATGCTTGTAAAATATGAATTTATATGTTTATTTTAAAAGTAATACCCTTAAAACCTAGCTGGAGTCTTGTGTATTCTATCTTAGTCTGTCGTCTCTGTGTACCTCGACCGTCTTCCATTCATTGGGTCTATTTATCTTCCCTTCCGGACGTATCCTACACTAGTACCTTACGACAGCAAACTTGCTAATTATGAAAATTTTGCCCACCCACCCTCCCAGGCACGAAGTGCTAAAGGGGACGTGTACGGCGCACGCACCGCGACAAACATGGTGGAGGAGGTGTGGATAGTTATATATATGTGACAGTTTTGCGAACACGTATCTGTGAATTGTGAATGCAACATGTATATGAGCCAGAAGCGTGTGAACGAAAATAAGTACCACCTGCTGCAATACTGCAACAGTATTACTCGGATATAAGCAGTTTTTGGGTGTAAATATGCGTTTTCTACAAACGAGGAGTGCTTAGTGCGTATAAACCGAAATCGATTTTGAAGCTACAATGCACTATTGGGTAATAATAACGCAATTTTTTGTTAATTGAGTACGCCTTATAATAAATATGAATTTTATATACTTTATTGACTATGGTGGGTTTTGGTTTAGGGTCATTGCATAAAAGGGGGGAATACTGTGCTGTGAAATGGGAAGGTTGGCTGCGATTAGTATCAGCTGGTAGCGTCATTTTACATGTGGGTTAGCAAAAAATCTATTACGAAGAGCAGGAAAAGACGAGCTTGTTTTTTATTTGGCATTGCTTTGTTTTTGATTGCGATATGTGTACCTTGTTTTTTTTTTATTGTGTAAGTTTTCGCATAAAGGTGCAACAGACTTTACGCACATGCAAAAGTTAATTTTAAAAATATGTTCAGCACTGAGTTGACAATTCATTATTGCAGCTGTACCTATTATTTTGGTAGTTATTTTAAAAATGTGAAGAAGTTTTCGTAATGTGTATTAATTTCCGAGTTTATTCACGCGATCAATTATGCATTTATACTGAATTGTGGTGCTACAATAACGTGTAATAGAAACAGAAATTATTTACAGAAATAAATTATTTCATACGCTGAAGTCAGCAGATATTCGGTTGCTTTTTCCTTCAGTTCATGTCTCATTGAGTTTGCCGTTTCTAGTGCAGCACGAAACAGTGATGGCAAGTTGAACTCTTTTCAAACGCAGAGGTGCAACTCAAGCAATGCAAACGTTAAGGCTTTGAGGGCAGTCAGCAAAAACTGATGTAAAATCATATTAAAACACGAGGCAACATACTTATGACGTTTTTCAGCAACAACGTTTTTTTGCAATCAATTTCCTATAAACGTACTACAGAATGAAAGCAAAAACAAACCAATTATTTTATTTGCAAATAAACATCGAACGCACCAGCAGCCCTTGCCCTGGCGTTTGTATGGCGAATGTTTTTTTGTACGAATGTTTTGTTCTTTAGTGGTTGGGATTGTAATACCGAGGTGCTCTTAGTTAATATATTGGTAATTTATTTATTGACTCTTTTTATGGAGCTTTTCATTATTAAAAAAAATGGAGATTAATAAGAAATAATTAAATAAATTTCATGTTGGATGCAGCTGAGGATTGAACCCGGGTCTCCTAGTGGCCCAAGCAATTTAACGCACTGATCAGCAAATCCGCGGCGGTCGCAATAAAAAATGGCAGTTGCCGACCGTGAAAGCGAAACTTTCTTGCTTACGGAGTCACTATGCACCGGCCAACGCGGCCCGACCAGTGACTACGTGACGTGCAACTCGGAGGAGAAATGATTTTCAGACCATTTTTTGCTTTTTCCAATCGTCCGATAGTGTACGGGTTTTTTACCCAAACATTCGCACAGCACCGGTTACCAGTCAATTGTTTGCATCTTAAAGTGCTAACTTTTCTTATTCGCTGTAAATATAGCATTGCAAATCAACTTGTTTTACTGGTCTTAGTAATTTTGATTGTAACGCGTACAAAAAAAAAGCAGAAATACATTATTTCATACGCTGAAGTCAGCAGATATTCGGTTGCTTTTTCCTTCAGTTCATGTCTCATTGAGTTTGCCGTTTCTAGTGCAGCACAAAACAGTGATGGCAAGTTGAACTCTTTTCAAACGCAGAGCTGCAACTCAAGCAATGCAAACGTTAAGGCTTTGAGGGCAGTCAGCAAAAACTGATGTAAAATCCCTACAAACGGATGGTGATGGCCTTTCTGCAAAATCGATATCAATATGCTTGTAAAATATGAATTTATATGTTTATTTTAAAAGTAATACCCTTAAAACCTAGCTTAAAATCCAAACGCGTATGGTTACCTTAATAAAAACCCCTTAAAATGTAGCTAAAGGTTGCAGCTTTATCAAATTAAATCAATAATTCCATTACTATTCGGCAATCATGAACAGATCGATGCGCAAGAGTGACATTAAATGGCTGCCTACTGCAAAATCGATATCAAAATGCTTGTAAAATATGAATTTATATGTTTATTTTAAAAGTAATACCCTTAAAACCTAGCTTAAAATCCAAACGCGTATGGTTACCTTAATAAAAACCCCTTAAAATGTAGCTAAAGGTTGCAGCTTTATCAAATTAAATCAATAATTCCATTACTATTCGGCAATCATGAACAGATCGATGCGCAAGAGTGACATTAAATGGCTGCCTACTGCAAAATCGATATCAAAATGCTTGTAAAATATGAATTTATATGTTTATTTTAAAAGTAATACCCTTAAAACCTAGCTTAAAATCCAAACGCGTATGGTTACCTTAATAAAAACCCCTTAAAATGTAGCTAAAGGTTGCAGCTTTATCAAATTAAATCAATAATTCCATTACTATTCGGCAATCATGAACAGATCGATGCGCAAGAGTGACATTAAATGGCTGCCTACTGCAAAATCGATATCAAAATGCTTGTAAAATATGAATTTATATGTTTATTTTAAAAGTAATACCCTTAAAACCTAGCTTAAAATCCAAACGCGTATGGTTACCTTAATAAAAACCCCTTAAAATGTAGCTAAAGGTTGCAGCTTTATCAAATTAAATCAATAATTCCATTACTATTCGGCAATCATGAACAGATCGATGCGCAAGAGTGACATTAAATGGCTGCCTACTGCAAAATCGATATCAAAATGCTTGTAAAATATGAATTTATATGTTTATTTTAAAAGTAATACCCTTAAAACCTAGCTTAAAATCCAAACGCGTATGGTTACCTTAATAAAAACCCCTTAAAATGTAGCTAAAGGTTGCAGCTTTATCAAATTAAATCAATAATTCCATTACTATTCGGCAATCATGAACAGATCGATGCGCAAGGGTGACATTAAATGGCTGCCTACTGCAAAATCGATATCAAAATGCTTGTAAAATATGAATTTATATGTTTATTTTAAAAGTAATACCCTTAAAACCTAGCTTAAAATCCAAACGCGTATGGTTACCTTAATAAAAACCCCTTAAAATGTAGCTAAAGGTTGCAGCTTTATCAAATTAAATCAATAATTCCATTACTATTCGGCAATCATGAACAGATCGATGCGCAAGAGTGACATTAAATGGCTGCCTACTGCAAAATCGATATCAAAATGCTTGTAAAATATGAATTTATATGTTTATTTTAAAAGTAATACCCTTAAAACCTAGCTTAAAATCCAAACGCGTATGGTTACCTTAATAAAAACCCCTTAAAATGTAGCTAAAGGTTGCAGCTTTATCAAATTAAATCAATAATTCCATTACTATTCGGCAATCATGAACAGATCGATGCGCAAGAGTGACATTAAATGGCTGCCTACTGCAAAATCGATATCAAAATGCTTGTAAAATATGAATTTATATGTTTATTTTAAAAGTAATACCCTTAAAACCTAGCTTAAAATCCAAACGCGTATGGTTACCTTAATAAAAACCCCTTAAAATGTAGCTAAAGGTTGCAGCTTTATCAAATTAAATCAATAATTCCATTACTATTCGGCAATCATGAACAGATCGATGCGCAAGAGTGACATTAAATGGCTGCCTACTGCAAAATCGATATCAAAATGCTTGTAAAATATGAATTTATATGTTTATTTTAAAAGTAATACCCTTAAAACCTAGCTTAAAATCCAAACGCGTATGGTTACCTTAATAAAAACCCCTTAAAATGTAGCTAAAGGTTGCAGCTTTATCAAATTAAATCAATAATTCCATTACTATTCGGCAATCATGAACAGATCGATGCGCAAGAGTGACATTAAATGGCTGCCTACTGCAAAATCGATATCAAAATGCTTGTAAAATATGAATTTATATGTTTATTTTAAAAGTAATACCCTTAAAACCTAGCTTAAAATCCAAACGCGTATGGTTACCTTAATAAAAACCCCTTAAAATGTAGCTAAAGGTTGCAGCTTTATCAAATTAAATCAATAATTCCATTACTATTCGGCAATCATGAACAGATCGATGCGCAAGAGTGACATTAAATGGCTGCCTACTGCAAAATCGATATCAAAATGCTTGTAAAATATAAATTTATATGTTTATTTTAAAAGTAATACCCTTAAAACCTAGCTTAAAATCCAAACGCGTATGGTTACCTTAATAAAAACCCCTTAAAATGTAGCTAAAGGTTGCAGCTTTATCAAATTAAATCAATAATTCCATTACTATTCGGCAATCATGAACAGATCGATGCGCAAGGGTGACATTAAATGGCTGCCTACTGCAAAATCGATATCAAAATGCTTGTAAAATATGAATTTATATGTTTATTTTAAAAGTAATACCCTTAAAACCTAGCTTAAAATCCAAACGCGTATGGTTACCTTAATAAAAACCCCTTAAAATGTAGCTAAAGGTTGCAGCTTTATCAAATTAAATCAATAATTCCATTACTATTCGGCAATCATGAACAGATCGATGCGCAAGAGTGACATTAAATGGCTGCCTACTGCAAAATCGATATCAAAATGCTTGTAAAATATGAATTTATATGTTTATTTTAAAAGTAATACCCTTAAAACCTAGCTTAAAATCCAAACGCGTATGGTTACCTTAATAAAAACCCCTTAAAATGTAGCTAAAGGTTGCAGCTTTATCAAATTAAATCAATAATTCCATTACTATTCGGCAATCATGAACAGATCGATGCGCAAGAGTGACATTAAATGGCTGCCTACTGCAAAATCGATATCAAAATGCTTGTAAAATATGAATTTATATGTTTATTTTAAAAGTAATACCCTTAAAACCTAGCTTAAAATCCAAACGCGTATGGTTACCTTAATAAAAACCCCTTAAAATGTAGCTAAAGGTTGCAGCTTTATCAAATTAAATCAATAATTCCATTACTATTCGGCAATCATGAACAGATCGATGCGCAAGAGTGACATTAAATGGCTGCCTACTGCAAAATCGATATCAAAATGCTTGTAAAATATGAATTTATATGTTTATTTTAAAAGTAATACCCTTAAAACCTAGCTTAAAATCCAAACGCGTATGGTTACCTTAATAAAAACCCCTTAAAATGTAGCTAAAGGTTGCAGCTTTATCAAATTAAATCAATAATTCCATTACTATTCGGCAATCATGAACAGATCGATGCGCAAGAGTGACATTAAATGGCTGCCTACTGCAAAATCGATATCAAAATGCTTGTAAAATATGAATTTATATGTTTATTTTAAAAGTAATACCCTTAAAACCTAGCTTAAAATCCAAACGCGTATGGTTACCTTAATAAAAACCCCTTAAAATGTAGCTAAAGGTTGCAGCTTTATCAAATTAAATCAATAATTCCATTACTATTCGGCAATCATGAACAGATCGATGCGCAAGAGTGACATTAAATGGCTGCCTACTGCAAAATCGATATCAAAATGCTTGTAAAATATGAATTTATATGTTTATTTTAAAAGTAATACCCTTAAAACCTAGCTTAAAATCCAAACGCGTATGGTTACCTTAATAAAAACCCCTTAAAATGTAGCTAAAGGTTGCAGCTTTATCAAATTAAATCAATAATTCCATTACTATTCGGCAATCATGAACAGATCGATGCGCAAGAGTGACATTAAATGGCTGCCTACTGCAAAATCGATATCAAAATGCTTGTAAAATATGAATTTATATGTTTATTTTAAAAGTAATACCCTTAAAACCTAGCTTAAAATCCAAACGCGTATGGTTACCTTAATAAAAACCCCTTAAAATGTAGCTAAAGGTTGCAGCTTTATCAAATTAAATCAATAATTCCATTACTATTCGGCAATCATGAACAGATCGATGCGCAAGAGTGACATTAAATGGCTGCCTACTGCAAAATCGATATCAAAATGCTTGTAAAATATGAATTTATATGTTTATTTTAAAAGTAATACCCTTAAAACCTAGCTTAAAATCCAAACGCGTATGGTTACCTTAATAAAAACCCCTTAAAATGTAGCTAAAGGTTGCAGCTTTATCAAATTAAATCAATAATTCCATTACTATTCGGCAATCATGAACAGATCGATGCGCAAGAGTGACATTAAATGGCTGCCTACTGCAAAATCGATATCAAAATGCTTGTAAAATATGAATTTATATGTTTATTTTAAAAGTAATACCCTTAAAACCTAGCTTAAAATCCAAACGCGTATGGTTACCTTAATAAAAACCCCTTAAAATGTAGCTAAAGGTTGCAGCTTTATCAAATTAAATCAATAATTCCATTACTATTCGGCAATCATGAACAGATCGATGCGCAAGAGTGACATTAAATGGCTGCCTACTGCAAAATCGATATCAAAATGCTTGTAAAATATGAATTTATATGTTTATTTTAAAAGTAATACCCTTAAAACCTAGCTTAAAATCCAAACGCGTATGGTTACCTTAATAAAAACCCCTTAAAATGTAGCTAAAGGTTGCAGCTTTATCAAATTAAATCAATAATTCCATTACTATTCGGCAATCATGAACAGATCGATGCGCAAGAGTGACATTAAATGGCTGCCTACTGCAAAATCGATATCAAAATGCTTGTAAAATATGAATTTATATGTTTATTTTAAAAGTAATACCCTTAAAACCTAGCTTAAAATCCAAACGCGTATGGTTACCTTAATAAAAACCCCTTAAAATGTAGCTAAAGGTTGCAGCTTTATCAAATTAAATCAATAATTCCATTACTATTCGGCAATCATGAACAGATCGATGCGCAAGAGTGACATTAAATGGCTGCCTACTGCAAAATCGATATCAAAATGCTTGTAAAATATGAATTTATATGTTTATTTTAAAAGTAATACCCTTAAAACCTAGCTTAAAATCCAAACGCGTATGGTTACCTTAATAAAAACCCCTTAAAATGTAGCTAAAGGTTGCAGCTTTATCAAATTAAATCAATAATTCCATTACTATTCGGCAATCATGAACAGATCGATGCGCAAGAGTGACATTAAATGGCTGCCTACTGCAAAATCGATATCAAAATGCTTGTAAAATATGAATTTATATGTTTATTTTAAAAGTAATACCCTTAAAACCTAGCTTAAAATCCAAACGCGTATGGTTACCTTAATAAAAACCCCTTAAAATGTAGCTAAAGGTTGCAGCTTTATCAAATTAAATCAATAATTCCATTACTATTCGGCAATCATGAACAGATCGATGCGCAAGAGTGACATTAAATGGCTGCCTACTGCAAAATCGATATCAAAATGCTTGTAAAATATGAATTTATATGTTTATTTTAAAAGTAATACCCTTAAAACCTAGCTTAAAATCCAAACGCGTATGGTTACCTTAATAAAAACCCCTTAAAATGTAGCTAAAGGTTGCAGCTTTATCAAATTAAATCAATAATTCCATTACTATTCGGCAATCATGAACAGATCGATGCGCAAGAGTGACATTAAATGGCTGCCTACTGCAAAATCGATATCAAAATGCTTGTAAAATATGAATTTATATGTTTATTTTAAAAGTAATACCCTTAAAACCTAGCTTAAAATCCAAACGCGTATGGTTACCTTAATAAAAACCCCTTAAAATGTAGCTAAAGGTTGTAGCTTTATCAAATTAAATCAATAATTCCATTACTATTCGGCAATCATGAACAGATCGATGCGCAAGAGTGACATTAAATGGCTGCCTACTGCAAAATCGATATCAAAATGCTTGTAAAATATGAATTTATATGTTTATTTTAAAAGTAATACCCTTAAAACCTAGCTTAAAATCCAAACGCGTATGGTTACCTTAATAAAAACCCCTTAAAATGTAGCTAAAGGTTGCAGCTTTATCAAATTAAATCAATAATTCCATTACTATTCGGCAATCATGAACAGATCGATGCGCAAGAGTGACATTAAATGGCTGCCTACTGCAAAATCGATATCAAAATGCTTGTAAAATATGAATTTATATGTTTATTTTAAAAGTAATACCCTTAAAACCTAGCTTAAAATCCAAACGCGTATGGTTACCTTAATAAAAACCCCTTAAAATGTAGCTAAAGGTTGTAGCTTTATCAAATTAAATCAATAATTCCATTACTATTCGGCAATCATGAACAGATCGATGCGCAAGAGTGACATTAAATGGCTGCCTACTGCAAAATCGATATCAAAATGCTTGTAAAATATGAATTTATATGTTTATTTTAAAAGTAATACCCTTAAAACCTAGCTTAAAATCCAAACGCGTATGGTTACCTTAATAAAAACCCCTTAAATGTAGCTAAAGGTTGCAGCTTTATCAAATTAAATCAATAATTCCATTACTATTCGGCAATCATGAACAGATCGATGCGCAAGAGTGACATTAAATGGCTGCCTACTGCAAAATCGATATCAAAATGCTTGTAAAATATGAATTTATATGTTTATTTTAAAAGTAATACCCTTAAAACCTAGCTTAAAATCCAAACGCGTATGGTTACCTTAATAAAAACCCCTTAAAATGTAGCTAAAGGTTGCAGCTTTATCAAATTAAATCAATAATTCCATTACTATTCGGCAATCATGAACAGATCGATGCGCAAGAGTGACATTAAATGGCTGCCTACTGCAAAATCGATATCAAAATGCTTGTAAAATATGAATTTATATGTTTATTTTAAAAGTAATACCCTTAAAACCTAGCTTAAAATCCAAACGCGTATGGTTACCTTAATAAAAACCCCTTAAAATGTAGCTAAAGGTTGTAGCTTTATCAAATTAAATCAATAATTCCATTACTATTCGGCAATCATGAACAGATCGATGCGCAAGAGTGACAATAAATGGCTGCCTACTGCAAAATCGATATCAAAATGCTTGTAAAATATGAATTTATATGTTTATTTTAAAAGTAATACCCTTAAAACCTAGCTTAAAATCCAAACGCGTATGGTTACCTTAATAAAAACCCCTTAAAATGTAGCTAAAGGTTGCAGCTTTATCAAATTAAATCAATAATTCCATTACTATTCGGCAATCATGAACAGATCGATGCGCAAGAGTGACATTAAATGGCTGCCTACTGCAAAATCGATATCAAAATGCTTGTAAAATATGAATTTATATGTTTATTTTAAAAGTAATACCCTTAAAACCTAGCTTAAAATCCAAACGCGTATGGTTACCTTAATAAAAACCCCTTAAAATGTAGCTAAAGGTTGCAGCTTTATCAAATTAAATCAATAATTCCATTACTATTCGGCAATCATGAACAGATCGATGCGCAAGAGTGACATTAAATGGCTGCCTACTGCAAAATCGATATCAAAATGCTTGTAAAATATGAATTTATATGTTTATTTTATAAGTAATACCCTTAAAACCTAGCTTAAAATCCAAACGCGTATGGTTACCTTAATAAAAACCCCTTAAAATGTAGCTAAAGGTTGCAGCTTTATCAAATTAAATCAATAATTCCATTACTATTCGGCAATCATGAACAGATCGATGCGCAAGAGTGACATTAAATGGCTGCCTACTGCAAAATCGATATCAAAATGCTTGTAAAATATGAATTTATATGTTTATTTTAAAAGTAATACCCTTAAAACCTAGCTTAAAATCCAAACGCGTATGGTTACCTTAATAAAAACCCCTTAAAATGTAGCTAAAGGTTGCAGCTTTATCAAATTAAATCAATAATTCCATTACTATTCGGCAATCATGAACAGATCGATGCGCAAGAGTGACATTAAATGGCTGCCTACTGCAAAATCGATATCAAAATGCTTGTAAAATATGAATTTATATGTTTATTTTAAAAGTAATACCCTTAAAACCCAGCTTAAAATCCAAACGCGTATGGTTACCTTAATAAAAACCCCTTAAAATGTAGCTAAAGGTTGTAGCTTTATCAAATTAAATCAATAATTCCATTACTATTCGGCAATCATGAACAGATCGATGCGCAAGAGTGACAATAAATGGCTGCCTACTGCAAAATCGATATCAAAATGCTTGTAAAATATGAATTTATATGTTTATTTTAAAAGTAATACCCTTAAAACCTAGCTTAAAATCCAAACGCGTATGGTTACCTTAATAAAAACCCCTTAAAATGTAGCTAAAGGTTGCAGCTTTATCAAATTAAATCAATAATTCCATTACTATTCGGCAATCATGAACAGATCGATGCGCAAGAGTGACATTAAATGGCTGCCTACTGCAAAATCGATATCAAAATGCTTGTAAAATATGAATTTATATGTTTATTTTAAAAGTAATACCCTTAAAACCTAGCTTAAAATCCAAACGCGTATGGTTACCTTAATAAAAACCCCTTAAAATGTAGCTAAAGGTTGCAGCTTTATCAAATTAAATCAATAATTCCATTACTATTCGGCAATCATGAACAGATCGATGCGCAAGAGTGACATTAAATGGCTGCCTACTGCAAAATCGATATCAAAATGCTTGTAAAATATGAATTTATATGTTTATTTTAAAAGTAATACCCTTAAAACCTAGCTTAAAATCCAAACGCGTATGGTTACCTTAATAAAAACCCCTTAAAATGTAGCTAAAGGTTGCAGCTTTATCAAATTAAATCAATAATTCCATTACTATTCGGCAATCATGAACAGATCGATGCGCAAGAGTGACATTAAATGGCTGCCTACTGCAAAATCGATATCAAAATGCTTGTAAAATATGAATTTATATGTTTATTTTAAAAGTAATACCCTTAAAACCTAGCTTAAAATCCAAACGCGTATGGTTACCTTAATAAAAACCCCTTAAAATGTAGCTAAAGGTTGCAGCTTTATCAAATTAAATCAATAATTCCATTACTATTCGGCAATCATGAACAGATCGATGCGCAAGAGTGACATTAAATGGCTGCCTACTGCAAAATCGATATCAAAATGCTTGTAAAATATGAATTTATATGTTTATTTTAAAAGTAATACCCTTAAAACCTAGCTTAAAATCCAAACGCGTATGGTTACCTTAATAAAAACCCCTTAAAATGTAGCTAAAGGTTGCAGCTTTATCAAATTAAATCAATAATTCCATTACTATTCGGCAATCATGAACAGATCGATGCGCAAGAGTGACATTAAATGGCTGCCTACTGCAAAATCGATATCAAAATGCTTGTAAAATATGAATTTATATGTTTATTTTAAAAGTAATACCCTTAAAACCTAGCTTAAAATCCAAACGCGTATGGTTACCTTAATAAAAACCCCTTAAAATGTAGCTAAAGGTTGCAGCTTTATCAAATTAAATCAATAATTCCATTACTATTCGGCAATCATGAACAGATCGATGCGCAAGAGTGACATTAAATGGCTGCCTACTGCAAAATCGATATCAAAATGCTTGTAAAATATGAATTTATATGTTTATTTTAAAAGTAATACCCTTAAAACCTAGCTTAAAATCCAAACGCGTATGGTTACCTTAATAAAAACCCCTTAAAATGTAGCTAAAGGTTGCAGCTTTATCAAATTAAATCAATAATTCCATTACTATTCGGCAATCATGAACAGATCGATGCGCAAGAGTGACATTAAATGGCTGCCTACTGCAAAATCGATATCAAAATGCTTGTAAAATATGAATTTATATGTTTATTTTAAAAGTAATACCCTTAAAACCTAGCTTAAAGTCCAAACGCGTATGGTTACCTTAATAAAAACCCCTTAAAATGTAGCTAAAGGTTGCAGCTTTATCAAATTAAATCAATAATTCCATTACTATTCGGCAATCATGAACAGATCGATGCGCAAGAGTGACATTAAATGGCTGCCTACTGCAAAATCGATATCAAAATGCTTGTAAAATATGAATTTATATGTTTATTTTAAAAGTAATACCCTTAAAACCTAGTTTAAAATCCAAACGCATATGGTTACCTTAATAAAAACCCCTTAAATGTAGCTAAAGGTTGCAGCTTTATCAAATTAAATCAATAATTCCATTACTATTCGGCAATCATGAACAGATCGATGCGCAAGAGTGACATTAAATGGCTGCCTACTGCAAAATCGATATCAAAATGCTTGTAAAATATGAATTTATATGTTTATTTTAAAAGTAATACCCTTAAAACCTAGCTTAAAATCCAAACGCGTATGGTTACCTTAATAAAAACCCCTTAAAATGTAGCTAAAGGTTGCAGCTTTATCAAATTAACCCTCAAATGCATGAATTATTTTCACGTTTGCTAAATAAAAATAGGTTTTTCTTTTTAGCACAGGAAACCACAGAAAAGTGAATTAAATATTAATAAACTACTAAATATAAGCTAACAGATTTCGAATGTGCTTGACGTTTCAAAATATTATATCGGGGTTTAATTTGAAGATACACACAAATATGTTAGTGTGCCTAAAGGCATCAATATGCATTTGAGGGTTAAATCAATAATTCCATTACTATTCGGCAATCATGAACAGATCGATGCGCAAGAGTGACATTAAATGGCTGCCTACTGCAAAATCGATATCAAAATGCTTGTAAAATATGAATTTATATGTTTATTTTAAAAGTAATACCCTTAAAACCTAGCTTAAAATCCAAACGCGTATGGTTACCTTAATAAAAACCCCTTAAAATGTAGCTAAAGGTTGCAGCTTTATCAAATTAAATCAATAATTCCATTACTATTCGGCAATCATGAACAGATCGATGCGCAAGAGTGACATTAAATGGCTGCCTACTGCAAAATCGATATCAAAATGCTTGTAAAATATGAATTTATATGTTTATTTTAAAAGTAATACCCTTAAAACCTAGCTTAAAATCCAAACGCGTATGGTTACCTTAATAAAAACCCCTTAAAATGTAGCTAAAGGTTGCAGCTTTATCAAATTAAATCAATAATTCCATTACTATTCGGCAATCATGAACAGATCGATGCGCAAGAGTGACATTAAATGGCTGCCTACTGCAAAATCGATATCAAAATGCTTGTAAAATATGAATTTATATGTTTATTTTAAAAGTAATACCCTTAAAACCTAGCTTAAAATCCAAACGCGTATGGTTACCTTAATAAAAACCCCTTAAAATGTAGCTAAAGGTTGCAGCTTTATCAAATTAAATCAATAATTCCATTACTATTCGGCAATCATGAACAGATCGATGCGCAAGAGTGACATTAAATGGCTGCCTACTGCAAAATCGATATCAAAATGCTTGTAAAATATGAATTTATATGTTTATTTTAAAAGTAATACCCTTAAAACCTAGCTTAAAATCCAAACGCGTATGGTTACCTTAATAAAAACCCCTTAAAATGTAGCTAAAGGTTGCAGCTTTATCAAATTAAATCAATAATTCCATTACTATTCGGCAATCATGAACAGATCGATGCGCAAGAGTGACATTAAATGGCTGCCTACTGCAAAATCGATATCAAAATGCTTGTAAAATATGAATTTATATGTTTATTTTAAAAGTAATACCCTTAAAACCTAGCTTAAAATCCAGACGCGTATGGTTACCTTAATAAAAACCCCTTAAAATGTAGCTAAAGGTTGCAGCTTTATCAAATTAAATCAATAATTCCATTACTATTCGGCAATCATGAACAGATCGATGCGCAAGAGTGACATTAAATGGCTGCCTACTGCAAAATCGATATCAAAATGCTTGTAAAATATGAATTTATATGTTTATTTTAAAAGTAATACCCTTAAAACCTAGCTTAAAATCCAAACGCGTATGGTTACCTTAATAAAAACCCCTTAAAATGTAGCTAAAGGTTGCAGCTTTATCAAATTAAATCAATAATTCCATTACTATTCGGCAATCATGAACAGATCGATGCGCAAGAGTGACATTAAATGGCTGCCTACTGCAAAATCGATATCAAAATGCTTGTAAAATATGAATTTATATGTTTATTTTAAAAGTAATACCCTTAAAACCTAGCTTAAAATCCAAACGCGTATGGTTACCTTAATAAAAACCCCTTAAAATGTAGCTAAAGGTTGCAGCTTTATCAAATTAAATCAATAATTCCATTACTATTCGGCAATCATGAACAGATCGATGCGCAAGAGTGACATTAAATGGCTGCCTACTGCAAAATCGATATCAAAATGCTTGTAAAATATGAATTTATATGTTTATTTTAAAAGTAATACCCTTAAAACCTAGCTTAAAATCCAAACGCGTATGGTTACCTTAATAAAAACCCCTTAAAATGTAGCTAAAGGTTGCAGCTTTATCAAATTAAATCAATAATTCCATTACTATTCGGCAATCATGAACAGATCGATGCGCAAGAGTGACATTAAATGGCTGCCTACTGCAAAATCGATATCAAAATGCTTGTAAAATATGAATTTATATGTTTATTTTAAAAGTAATACCCTTAAAACCTAGCTTAAAATCCAAACGCGTATGGTTACCTTAATAAAAACCCCTTAAAATGTAGCTAAAGGTTGCAGCTTTATCAAATTAAATCAATAATTCCATTACTATTCGGCAATCATGAACAGATCGATGCGCAAGAGTGACATTAAATGGCTGCCTACTGCAAAATCGATATCAAAATGCTTGTAAAATATGAATTTATATGTTTATTTTAAAAGTAATACCCTTAAAACCTAGCTTAAAATCCAAACGCGTATGGTTACCTTAATAAAAACCCCTTAAAATGTAGCTAAAGGTTGCAGCTTTATCAAATTAAATCAATAATTCCATTACTATTCGGCAATCATGAACAGATCGATGCGCAAGAGTGACATTAAATGGCTGCCTACTGCAAAATCGATATCAAAATGCTTGTAAAATATGAATTTATATGTTTATTTTAAAAGTAATACCCTTAAAACCTAGCTTAAAATCCAAACGCGTATGGTTACCTTAATAAAAACCCCTTAAAATGTAGCTAAAGGTTGCAGCTTTATCAAATTAAATCAATAATTCCATTACTATTCGGCAATCATGAACAGATCGATGCGCAAGAGTGACATTAAATGGCTGCCTACTGCAAAATCGATATCAAAATGCTTGTAAAATATGAATTTATATGTTTATTTTAAAAGTAATACCCTTAAAACCTAGCTTAAAATCCAAACGCGTATGGTTACCTTAATAAAAACCCCTTAAAATGTAGCTAAAGGTTGCAGCTTTATCAAATTAAATCAATAATTCCATTACTATTCGGCAATCATGAACAGATCGATGCGCAAGAGTGACATTAAATGGCTGCCTACTGCAAAATCGATATCAAAATGCTTGTAAAATATGAATTTATATGTTTATTTTAAAAGTAATACCCTTAAAACCTAGCTTAAAATCCAAACGCGTATGGTTACCTTAATAAAAACCCCTTAAAATGTAGCTAAAGGTTGCAGCTTTATCAAATTAAATCAATAATTCCATTACTATTCGGCAATCATGAACAGATCGATGCGCAAGAGTGACATTAAATGGCTGCCTACTGCAAAATCGATATCAAAATGCTTGTAAAATATGAATTTATATGTTTATTTTAAAAGTAATACCCTTAAAACCTAGCTTAAAATCCAAACGCGTATGGTTACCTTAATAAAAACCCCTTAAAATGTAGCTAAAGGTTGCAGCTTTATCAAATTAAATCAATAATTCCATTACTATTCGGCAATCATGAACAGATCGATGCGCAAGAGTGACATTAAATGGCTGCCTACTGCAAAATCGATATCAATATGCTTGTAAAATATGAATTTATATGTTTATTTTAAAAGTAATACCCTTAAAACCTAGCTTAAAATCCAAACGCGTATGGTTACCTTAATAAAAACCCCTTAAAATGTAGCTAAAGGTTGCAGCTTTATCAAATTAAATCAATAATTCCATTACTATTCGGCAATCATGAACAGATCGATGCGCAAGAGTGACATTAAATGGCTGCCTACTGCAAAATCGATATCAAAATGCTTGTAAAATATGAATTTATATGTTTATTTTAAAAGTAATACCCTTAAAACCTAGCTTAAAATCCAAACGCGTATGGTTACCTTAATAAAAACCCCTTAAAATGTAGCTAAAGGTTGCAGCTTTATCAAATTAAATCAATAATTCCATTACTATTCGGCAATCATGAACAGATCGATGCGCAAGAGTGACATTAAATGGCTGCCTACTGCAAAATCGATATCAAAATGCTTGTAAAATATGAATTTATATGTTTATTTTAAAAGTAATACCCTTAAAACCTAGCTTAAAATCCAAACGCGTATGATTACCTTAATAAAAACCCCTTAAAATGTAGCTAAAGGTTGCAGCTTTATCAAATTAAATCAATAATTCCATTACTATTCGGCAATCATGAACAGATCGATGCGCAAGAGTGACATTAAATGGCTGCCTACTGCAAAATCGATATCAAAATGCTTGTAAAATATGAATTTATATGTTTATTTTAAAAGTAATACCCTTAAAACCTAGCTTAAAATCCAAACGCGTATGGTTACCTTAATAAAAACCCCTTAAAATGTAGCTAAAGGTTGCAGCTTTATCAAATTAAATCAATAATTCCATTACTATTCGGCAATCATGAACAGATCGATGCGCAAGAGTGACATTAAATGGCTGCCTACTGCAAAATCGATATCAAAATGCTTGTAAAATATGAATTTATATGTTTATTTTAAAAGTAATACCCTTAAAACCTAGCTTAAAATCCAAACGCGTATGGTTACCTTAATAAAAACCCCTTAAAATGTAGCTAAAGGTTGCAGCTTTATCAAATTAAATCAATAATTCCATTACTATTCGGCAATCATGAACAGATCGATGCGCAAGAGTGACATTAAATGGCTGCCTACTGCAAAATCGATATCAAAATGCTTGTAAAATATGAATTTATATGTTTATTTTAAAAGTAATACCCTTAAAACCTAGCTTAAAATCCAAACGCGTATGGTTACCTTAATAAAAACCCCTTAAAATGTAGCTAAAGGTTGCAGCTTTATCAAATTAAATCAATAATTCCATTACTATTCGGCAATCATGAACAGATCGATGCGCAAGAGTGACATTAAATGGCTGCCTACTGCAAAATCGATATAAAAATGCTTGTAAAATATGAATTTATATGTTTATTTTAAAAGTAATACCCTTAAAACCTAGCTTAAAAGCCAAACGCGTATGGTTACCTTAATAAAAACCCCTTAAAATGTAGCTAAATGTTGCAGCTTTATCAAATTAAATCAATAATTCCATTACTATTCGGCAATCATGAACAGATCGATGCGCAAGAGTGACATTAAATGGCTGCCTACTGCAAAATCTATATCAAAATGCTTGTAAAATATGAATTTATATGTTTATTTTAAAAGTAATACCCTTAAAACCTAGCCTAAAATCCAAACGCGTATGGTTACCTTAATAAAAACCCCTTAAAATGTAGCTAAAGGTTGCAGCTTTATCAAATTAAATCAATAATTCCATTACTATTCGGCAATCATGAACAGATCGATGCGCAAGAGTGACATTAAATGGCTGCCTACTGCAAAATCGATATCAAAATGCTTGTAAAATATGAATTTATATGTTTATTTTAAAAGTAATACCCTTAAAACCTAGCTTAAAATCCAAACGCGTATGGTTACCTTAATAAAAACCCCTTAAAATGTAGCTAAAGGTTGCAGCTTTATCAAATTAAATCAATAATTCCATTACTATTCGGCAATCATGAACAGATCGATGCGCAAGAGTGACATTAAATGGCTGCCTACTGCAAAATCGATATCAAAATGCTTGTAAAATATGAATTTATATGTTTATTTTAAAAGTAATACCCTTAAAACCTAGCTTAAAATCCAAACGCGTATGGTTACCTTAATAAAAACCCCTTAAAATGTAGCTAAAGGTTGCAGCTTTATCAAATTAAATCAATAATTCCATTACTATTCGGCAATCATGAACAGATCGATGCGCAAGAGTGACATTAAATGGCTGCCTACTGCAAAATCGATATCAAAATGCTTGTAAAATATGAATTTATATGTTTATTTTAAAAGTAATACCCTTAAAACCTAGCTTAAAATCCAAACGCGTATGGTTACCTTAATAAAAACCCCTTAAAATGTAGCTAAAGGTTGCAGCTTTATCAAATTAAATCAATAATTCCATTACTATTCGGCAATCATGAACAGATCGATGCGCAAGAGTGACATTAAATGGCTGCATACTGCAAAATCGATATCAAAATGCTTGTAAAATATGAATTTATATGTTTATTTTAAAAGTAATACCCTTAAAACCTAGCTTAAAATCCAAACGCATATGGTTACCTTAATAAAAACCCCTTAAAATGTAGCTCAAGGTTGCAGCTTTATCAAATTAAATCAATAATTCCATTACTATTCGGCAATCATGAACAGATCGATGCGCAAGAGTGACATTAAATGGCTGCCTACTGCAAAATCGATATCAAAATGCTTGTAAAATATGAATTTATATGTTTATTTTAAAAGTAATACCCTTAAAACCTAGCTTAAAATCCAAACGCGTATGGTTACCTTAATAAAAACCCCTTAAAATGTAGCTAAAGGTTGCAGCTTTATCAAATTAAATCAATAATTCCATTACTATTCGGCAATCATGAACAGATCGATGCGCAAGAGTGACATTAAATGGCTGCCTACTGCAAAATCGATATCAAAATGCTTGTAAAATATGAATTTATATGTTTATTTTAAAAGTAATACCCTTAAAACCTAGCTTAAAATCCAAACGCGTATGGTTACCTTAATAAAAACCCCTTAAAATGTAGCTAAATGTTGCAGCTTTATCAAATTAAATCAATAATTCCATTACTATTCGGCAATCATGAACAGATCGATGCGCAAGAGTGACATTAAATGGCTGCCTACTGCAAAATCGATATAAAAATGCTTGTAAAATATGAATTTATATGTTTATTTTAAAAGTAATACCCTTAAAACCTAGCTTAAAATCCAAACGCGTATGGTTACCTTAATAAAAACCCCTTAAAATGTAGCTAAAGGTTGCAGCTTTATCAAATTAAATCAATAATTCCATTACTATTCGGCAATCATGAACAGATCGATGCGCAAGAGTGACATTAAATGGCTGCCTACTGCAAAATCGATATCAAAATGCTTGTAAAATATGAATTTATATGTTTATTTTAAAAGTAATACCCTTAAAACCTAGCTTAAAATCCAAACGCGTATGGTTACCTTAATAAAAACCCCTTAAAATGTAGCTAAAGGTTGCAGCTTTATCAAATTAAATCAATAATTCCATTACTATTCGGCAATCATGAACAGATCGATGCGCAAGAGTGACATTAAATGGCTGCCTACTGCAAAATCGATATCAAAATGCTTGTAAAATATGAATTTATATGTTTATTTTAAAAGTAATACCCTTAAAACCTAGCTTAAAATCCAAACGCGTATGGTTACCTTAATAAAAACCCCTTAAAATGTAGCTAAAGGTTGCAGCTTTATCAAATTAAATCAATAATTCCATTACTATTCGGCAATCATGAACAGATCGATGCGCAAGAGTGACATTAAATGGCTGCCTACTGCAAAATCGATATCAAAATGCTTGTAAAATATGAATTTATATGTTTATTTTAAAAGTAATACCCTTAAAACCTAGCTTAAAATCCAAACGCGTATGGTTACCTTAATAAAAACCCCTTAAAATGTAGCTAAAGGTTGCAGCTTTATCAAATTAAATCAATAATTCCATTACTATTCGGCAATCATGAACAGATCGATGCGCAAGAGTGACATTAAATGGCTGCCTACTGCAAAATCGATATCAATATGCTTGTAAAATATGAATTTATATGTTTATTTTAAAAGTAATACCCTTAAAACCTAGCTTAAAATCCAAACGCGTATGGTTACCTTAATAAAAACCCCTTAAAATGTAGCTAAAGGTTGCAGCTTTATCAAATTAAATCAATAATTCCATTACTATTCGGCAATCATGAACAGATCGATGCGCAAGAGTGACATTAAATGGCTGCCTACTGCAAAATCGATATCAAAATGCTTGTAAAATATGAATTTATATGTTTATTTTAAAAGTAATACCCTTAAAACCTAGCTTAAAATCCAAACGCGTATGGTTACCTTAATAAAAACCCCTTAAAATGTAGCTAAAGGTTGCAGCTTTATCAAATTAAATCAATAATTCCATTACTATTCGGCAATCATGAACAGATCGATGCGCAAGAGTGATATTAAATGGCTGCCTACTGCAAAATCGATATCAAAATGCTTGTAAAATATGAATTTATATGTTTATTTTAAAAGTAATACCCTTAAAACCTAGCTTAAAATCCAAACGCGTATGGTTACCTTAATAAAAACCCCTTAAAATGTAGCTAAAGGTTGCAGCTTTATCAAATTAAATCAATAATTCCATTACTATTCGGCAATCATGAACAGATCGATGCGCAAGAGTGACATTAAATGGCTGCCTACTGCAAAATCGATATCAAAATGCTTGTAAAATATGAATTTATATGTTTATTTTAAAAGTAATACCCTTAAAACCTAGCTTAAAATCCAAACGCGTATGGTTACCTTAATAAAAACCCCTTAAAATGTAGCTAAAGGTTGCAGCTTTATCAAATTAAATCAATAATTCCATTACTATTCGGCAATCATGAACAGATCGATGCGCAAGAGTGACATTAAATGGCTGCCTACTGCAAAATCGATATCAAAATGCTTGTAAAATATGAATTTATATGTTTATTTTAAAAGTAATACCCTTAAAACCTAGCTTAAAATCCAAACGCGTATGGTTACCTTAATAAAAACCCCTTAAAATGTAGCTAAAGGTTGCAGCTTTATCAAATTAAATCAATAATTCCATTACTATTCGGCAATCATGAACAGATCGATGCGCAAGAGTGACATTAAATGGCTGCCTACTGCAAAATCGATATCAAAATGCTTGTAAAATATGAATTTATATGTTTATTTTAAAAGTAATACCCTTAAAACCTAGCTTAAAATCCAAACGCGTATGGTTACCTTAATAAAAACCCCTTAAAATGTAGCTAAAGGTTGCAGCTTTATCAAATTAAATCAATAATTCCATTACTATTCGGCAATCATGAACAGATCGATGCCTACGATGCCTGACATTAAATGGCTGCCTACTGCAAAATCGATATCAAAATGCTTGTAAAATATGAATTTATATGTTTATTTTAAAAGTAATAGCCTTAAAACCTAGCTTAAAATCCAAACGCGTATGGTTACCTTAATAAAAACCCCTTAAAATGTAGCTAAAGGTTGCAGCTTTATCAAATTAAATCAATAATTCCATTACTATTCGGCAATCATGAACAGATCGATGCGCAAGAGTGACATTAAATGGCTGCCTACTGCAAAATCGATATCAAAATGCTTGTAAAATATGAATTTATATGTTTATTTTAAAAGTAATACCCTTAAAACCTAGCTTAAAATCCAAACGCGTATGGTTACCTTAATAAAAACCCCTTAAAATGTAGCTAAAGGTTGCAGCTTTATCAAATTAAATCAATAATTCCATTACTATTCGGCAATCATGAACAGATCGATGCGCAAAATCGATATCAAAATGCTTGTAAAATATGAATTTATATGTTTATTTTAAAAGTAATACCCTTAAAACCTAGCTTAAAATCCAAACGCGTATGGTTACCTTAATAAAAACCCCTTAAAATGTAGCTAAAGGTTGCAGCTTTATCAAATTAAATCAATAATTCCATTACTATTCGGCAATCATGAACAGATCGATGCCTACGATGCCTACTGCAAAATCGATATCAAAATGCTTGTAAAATATGAATTTATGTTTATTTTAAAAGTAATACCCTTAAAACCTAGCTTAAAATCCAAACGCGTATGGTTACCTTAATAAAAACCCCTTAAAATGTAGCTAAAGGTTGCAGCTTTATCAAATTAAATCAATAATTCCATTACTATTCGGCAATCATGAACAGATCGATGCGCAAGAGTGACATTAAATGGCTGCCTACTGCAAAATCGATATCAAAATGCTTGTAAAATATGAATTTATATGTTTATTTTAAAAGTAATACCCTTAAAACCTAGCTTAAAATCCAAACGCGTATGGTTACCTTAATAAAAACCCCTTAAAATGTAGCTAAAGGTTGCAGCTTTATCAAATTAAATCAATAATTCCATTACTATTCGGCAATCATGAACAGATCGATGCGCAAGAGTGACATTAAATGGCTGCCTACTGCAAAATCGATATCAAAATGCTTGTAAAATATGAATTTATATGTTTATTTTAAAAGTAATAGCCTTAAAACCTAGCTTAAAATCCAAACGCGTATGGTTACCTTAATAAAAACCCCTTAAAATGTAGCTAAAGGTTGCAGCTTTATCAAATTAAATCAATAATTCCATTACTATTCGGCAATCATGAACAGATCGATGCGCAAGAGTGACATTAAATGGCTGCCTACTGCAAAATCGATATCAAAATGCTTGTAAAATATGAATTTATATGTTTATTTTAAAAGTAATACCCTTAAAACCTAGCTTAAAATCCAAACGCGTATGGTTACCTTAATAAAAACCCCTTAAAATGTAGCTAAAGGTTGCAGCTTTATCAAATTAAATCAATAATTCCATTACTATTCGGCAATCATGAACAGACCGATGCGCAAGAGTGACATTAAATGGCTGCCTACTGCAAAATCGATATCAAAATGCTTGTAAAATATGAATTTATATGTTTATTTTAAAAGTAATACCCTTAAAACCTAGCTTAAAATCCAAACGCGTATGGTTACCTTAATAAAAACCCCTTAAAATGTAGCTAAAGGTTGCAGCTTTATCAAATTAAATCAATAATTCCATTACTATTCGGCAATCATGAACAGATCGATGCGCAAGAGTGACATTAAATGGCTGCCTACTGCAAAATCGATATCAAAATGCTTGTAAAATATGAATTTATATGTTTATTTTAAAAGTAATACCCTTAAAACCTAGCTTAAAATCCAAACGCGTATGGTTACCTTAATAAAAACCCCTTAAAATGTAGCTAAAGGTTGCAGCTTTATCAAATTAAATCAATAATTCCATTACTATTCGGCAATCATGAACAGATCGTGCGCAAGAGTGACATTAAATGGCTGCCTACTGCAAAATCGATATCAAAATGCTTGTAAAATATGAATTTATATGTTTATTTTAAAAGTAATACCCTTAAAACCTAGCTTAAAATCCAAACGCGTATGGTTACCTTAATAAAAACCCCTTAAAATGTAGCTAAAGGTTGCAGCTTTATCAAATTAAATCAATAATTCCATTACTATTCGGCAATCATGAACAGATCGATGCGCAAGAGTGACATTAAATGGCTGCCTACTGCAAAATCGATATCAAAATGCTTGTAAAATATGAATTTATATGTTTATTTTAAAAGTAATACCCTTAAAACCTAGCTTAAAATCCAAACGCGTATGGTTACCTTAATAAAAACCCCTTAAAATGTAGCTAAAGGTTGCAGCTTTATCAAATTAAATCAATAATTCCATTACTATTCGGCAATCATGAACAGATCGATGCGCAAGAGTGACATTAAATGGCTGCCTACTGCAAAATCGATATCAAAATGCTTGTAAAATATGAATTTATATGTTTATTTTAAAAGTAATACCCTTAAAACCTAGCTTAAAATCCAAACGCGTATGGTTACCTTAATAAAAACCCCTTAAAATGTAGCTAAAGGTTGCAGCTTTATCAAATTAAATCAATAATTCCATTACTATTCGGCAATCATGAACAGATCGATGCGCAAGAGTGACATTAAATGGCTGCCTACTGCAAAATCGATATCAAAATGCTTGTAAAATATGAATTTATATGTTTATTTTAAAAGTAATAGCCTTAAAACCTAGCTTAAAATCCAAACGCGTATGGTTACCTTAATAAAAACCCCTTAAAATGTAGCTAAAGGTTGCAGCTTTATCAAATTAAATCAATAATTCCATTACTATTCGGCAATCATGAACAGATCGATGCGCAAGAGTGACATTAAATGGCTGCCTACTGCAAAATCGATATCAAAATGCTTGTAAAATATGAATTTATATGTTTATTTTAAAAGTAATATCCTTAAAACCTAGCTTAAAATCCAAACGCGTATGGTTACCTTAATAAAAACCCCTTAAAATGTAGCTAAAGGTTGCAGCTTTATCAAATTAAATCAATAATTCCATTACTATTCGGCAATCATGAACAGATCGATGCGCAAGAGTGACATTAAATGGCTGCCTACTGCAAAATCGATATCAAAATGCTTGTAAAATATGAATTTATATGTTTATTTTAAAAGTAATACCCTTAAAACCTAGCTTAAAATCCAAACGCGTATGGTTACCTTAATAAAAACCCCTTAAAATGTAGCTAAAGGTTGCAGCTTTATCAAATTAAATCAATAATTCCATTACTATTCGGCAATCATGAACAGATCGATGCGCAAGAGTGACATTAAATGGCTGCCTACTGCAAAATCGATATCAAAATGCTTGTAAAATATGAATTTATATGTTTATTTTAAAAGTAATACCCTTAAAACCTAGCTTAAAATCCAAACGCGTATGGTTACCTTAATAAAAACCCCTTAAAATGTAGCTAAAGGTTGCAGCTTTATCAAATTACATCAATAATTCCATTACTATTCGGCAATCATGAACAGATCGATGCGCAAGAGTGACATTAAATGGCTGCCTACTGCAAAATCGATATCAAAATGCTTGTAAAATATGAATTTATATGTTTATTTTAAAAGTAATACCCTTAAAACCTAGCTTAAAATCCAAACGCGTATGGTTACCTTAATAAAAACCCCTTAAAATGTAGCTAAAGGTTGCAGCTTTATCAAATTAAATCAATAATTCCATTACTATTCGGCAATCATGAACAGATCGATGCGCAAGAGTGACATTAAATGGCTGCCTACTGCAAAATCGATATCAAAATGCTTGTAAAATATGAATTTATATGTTTATTTTAAAAGTAATACCCTTAAAACCTAGCTTAAAATCCAAACGCGTATGGTTACCTTAATAAAAACCCCTTAAAATGTAGCTAAAGGTTGCAGCTTTATCAAATTAAATCAATAATTCCATTACTATTCGGCAATCATGAACAGATCGATGCGCAAGAGTGACATTAAATGGCTGCCTACTGCAAAATCGATATCAAAATGCTTGTAAAATATGAATTTATATGTTTATTTTAAAAGTAATACCCTTAAAACCTAGCTTAAAATCCAAACGCGTATGGTTACCTTAATAAAAACCCCTTAAAATGTAGCTAAAGGTTGCAGCTTTATCAAATTAAATCAATAATTCCATTACTATTCGGCAATCATGAACAGATCGATGCCTACGATGCCTACTGCAAAATCGATATCAAAATGCTTGTAAAATATGAATTTATATGTTTATTTTAAAAGTAATACCCTTAAAACCTAGCTTAAAATCCAAACGCGTATGGTTACCTTAATAAAAACCCCTTAAAATGTAGCTAAAGGTTGCAGCTTTATCAAATTAAATCAATAATTCCATTACTATTCGGCAATCATGAACAGATCGATGCGCAAGAGTGACATTAAATGGCTGCCTACTGCAAAATCGATATCAAAATGCTTGTAAAATATGAATTTATATGTTTATTTTAAAAGTAATACCCTTAAAACCTAGCTTAAAATCCAAACGCGTATGGTTACCTTAATAAAAACCCCTTAAAATGTAGCTAAAGGTTGCAGCTTTATCAAATTAAATCAATAATTCCATTACTATTCGGCAATCATGAACAGATCGATGCGCAAGAGTGACATTAAATGGCTGCCTACTGCAAAATCGATATCAAAATGCTTGTAAAATATGAATTTATATGTTTATTTTAAAAGTAATAGCCTTAAAACCTAGCTTAAAATCCAAACGCGTATGGTTACCTTAATAAAAACCCCTTAAAATGTAGCTAAAGGTTGCAGCTTTATCAAATTAAATCAATAATTCCATTACTATTCGGCAATCATGAACAGATCGATGCGCAAGAGTGACATTAAATGGCTGCCTACTGCAAAATCGATATCAAAATGCTTGTAAAATATGAATTTATATGTTTATTTTAAAAGTAATACCCTTAAAACCTAGCTTAAAATCCAAACGCGTATGGTTACCTTAATAAAAACCCCTTAAAATGTAGCTAAAGGTTGCAGCTTTATCAAATTAAATCAATAATTCCATTACTATTCGGCAATCATGAACAGATCGATGCGCAAGAGTGACATTAAATGGCTGCCTACTGCAAAATCGATATCAAAATGCTTGTAAAATATGAATTTATATGTTTATTTTAAAAGTAATACCCTTAAAACCTAGCTTAAAATCCAAACGCGTATGGTTACCTTAATAAAAACCCCTTAAAATGTAGCTACAGGTTGCAGCTTTATCAAATTAAATCAATAATTCCATTACTATTCGGCAATCATGAACAGATCGATGCGCAAGAGTGACATTAAATGGCTGCCTACTGCAAAATCGATATCAAAATGCTTGTAAAATATGAATTTATATGTTTATTTTAAAAGTAATAGCCTTAAAACCTAGCTTAAAATCCAAACGCGTATGGTTACCTTAATAAAAACCCCTTAAAATGTAGCTAAAGGTTGCAGCTTTATCAAATTAAATCAATAATTCCATTACTATTCGGCAATCATGAACAGATCGATGCGCAAGAGTGACATTAAATGGCTGCCTACTGCAAAATCGATATCAAAATGCTTGTAAAATATGAATTTATATGTTTATTTTAAAAGTAATACCCTTAAAACCTAGCTTAAAATCCAAACGCGTATGGTTACCTTAATAAAAACCCCTTAAAATGTAGCTAAAGGTTGCAGCTTTATCAAATTAAATCAATAATTCCATTACTATTCGGCAATCATGAACAGATCGATGCGCAAGAGTGACATTAAATGGCTGCCTACTGCAAAATCGATATCAAAATGCTTGTAAAATATGAATTTATATGTTTATTTTAAAAGTAATACCCTTAAAACCTAGCTTAAAATCCAAACGCGTATGGTTACCTTAATAAAAACCCCTTAAAATGTAGCTAAAGGTTGCAGCTTTATCAAATTAAATCAATAATTCCATTACTATTCGGCAATCATGAACAGATCGATGCGCAAGAGTGACATTAAATGGCTGCCTACTGCAAAATCGATATCAAAATGCTTGTAAAATATGAATTTATATGTTTATTTTAAAAGTAATACCCTTAAAACCTAGCTTAAAATCCAAACGCGTATGGTTACCTTAATAAAAACCCCTTAAAATGTAGCTAAAGGTTGCAGCTTTATCAAATTAAATCAATAATTCCATTACTATTCGGCAATCATGAACAGATCGATGCGCAAGAGTGACATTAAATGGCTGCCTACTGCAAAATCGATATCAAAATGCTTGTAAAATATGAATTTATATGTTTATTTTAAAAGTAATACCCTTAAAACCTAGCTTAAAATCCAAACGCGTATGGTTACCTTAATAAAAACCCCTTAAAATGTAGCTAAAGGTTGCAGCTTTATCAAATTAAATCAATAATTCCATTACTATTCGGCAATCATGAACAGATCGATGCGCAAGAGTGACACTAAATGGCTGCCTACTGCAAAATCGATATCAAAATGCTTGTAAAATATGAATTTATATGTTTATTTTAAAAGTAATACCCTTAAAACCTAGCTTAAAATCCAAACGCGTATGGTTACTTTAATAAAAACCCCTTAAAATGTAGCTAAAGGTTGCAGCTTTATCAAATTAAATCAATAATTCCATTACTATTCGGCAATCATGAACAGATCGATGCGCAAGAGTGACATTAAATGGCTGCCTACTGCAAAATCGATATCAAAATGCTTGTAAAATATGAATTTATATGTTTATTTTAAAAGTAATACCCTTAAAACCTAGCTTAAAATCCAAACGCGTATGGTTACCTTAATAAAAACCCCTTAAAATGTAGCTAAAGGTTGCAGCTTTATCAAATTAAATCAATAATTCCATTACTATTCGGCAATCATGAACAGATCGATATCAAAATGCTTGTAAAATATGAATTTATATGTTTATTTTAAAAGTAATACCCTTAAAACCTAGCTTAAAATCCAAACGCGTATGGTTACCTTAATAAAAACCCCTTAAAATGTAGCTAAAGGTTGCAGCTTTATCAAATTAAATCAATAATTCCATTACTATTCGGCAATCATGAACAGATCGATGCGCAAGAGTGACATTAAATGGCTGCCTACTGCAAAATCGATATCAAAATGCTTGTAAAATATGAATTTATATGTTTATTTTAAAAGTAATACCCTTAAAACCTAGCTTAAAATCCAAACGCGTATGGTTACCTTAATAAAAACCCCTTAAAATGTAGCTAAAGGTTGCAGCTTTATCAAATTAAATCAATAATTCCATTACTATTCGGCAATCATGAACAGATCGATGCGCAAGAGTGACATTAAATGGCTGCCTACTGCAAAATCGATATCAAAATGCTTGTAAAATATGAATTTATATGTTTATTTTAAAAGTAATACCCTTAAAACCTAGCTTAAAATCCAAACGCGTTTGGTTACCTTAATAAAAACCCCTTAAAATGTAGCTAAAGGTTGCAGCTTTATCAAATTAAATCAATAATTCCATTACTATTCGGCAATCATGAACAGATCGATGCGCAAGAGTGACATTAAATGGCTGCCTACTGCAAAATCGATATCAAAATGCTTGTAAAATATGAATTTATATGTTTATTTTAAAAGTAATACCCTTAAAACCTAGCTTAAAATCCAAACGCGTATGGTTACCTTAATAAAAACCCCTTAAAATGTAGCTAAAGGTTGCAGCTTTATCAAATTAAATCAATAATTCCATTACTATTCGGCAATCATGAACAGATCGATGCGCAAGAGTGACATTAAATGGCTGCCTACTGCAAAATCGATATCAAAATGCTTGTAAAATATGAATTTATATGTTTATTTTAAAAGTAATACCCTTAAAACCTAGCTTAAAATCCAAACGCGTATGGTTACCTTAATAAAAACCCCTTAAAATGTAGCTAAAGGTTGCAGCTTTATCAAATTAAATCAATAATTCCATTACTATTCGGCAATCATGAACAGATCGATGCGCAAGAGTGACATTAAATGGCTGCCTACTGCAAAATCGATATCAAAATGCTTGTAAAATATGAATTTATATGTTTATTTTAAAAGTAATACCCTTAAAACCTAGCTTAAAATCCAAACGCGTATGGTTACCTTAATAAAAACCCCTTAAAATGTAGCTAAAGGTTGCAGCTTTATCAAATTAAATCAATAATTCCATTACTATTCGGCAATCATGAACAGATCGATGCGCAAGAGTGACATTAAATGGCTGCCTACTGCAAAATCGATATCAAAATGCTTGTAAAATATGAATTTATATGTTTATTTTAAAAGTAATACCCTTAAAACCTAGCTTAAAATCCAAACGCGTATGGTTACCTTAATAAAAACCCCTTAAAATGTAGCTAAAGGTTGCAGCTTTATCAAATTAAATCAATAATTCCATTACTATTCGGCAATCATGAACAGATCGATGCGCAAGAGTGACATTAAATGGCTGCCTACTGCAAAATCGATATCAAAATGCTTGTAAAATATGAATTTATATGTTTATTTTAAAAGTAATACCCTTAAAACCTAGCTTAAAATCCAAACGCGTATGGTTACCTTAATAAAAACCCCTTAAAATGTAGCTAAAGGTTGCAGCTTTATCAAATTAAATCAATAATTCCATTACTATTCGGCAATCATGAACAGATCGATGCGCAAGAGTGACATTAAATGGCTGCCTACTGCAAAATCGATATCAAAATGCTTGTAAAATATGAATTTATATGTTTATTTTAAAAGTAATACCCTTAAAACCTAGCTTAAAATCCAAACGCGTATGGTTACCTTAATAAAAACCCCTTAAAATGTAGCTAAAGGTTGCAGCTTTATCAAATTAAATCAATAATTCCATTACTATTCGGCAATCATGAACAGATCGATGCGCAAGAGTGACATTAAATGGCTGCCTACTGCAAAATCGATATCAAAATGCTTGTAAAATATGAATTTATATGTTTATTTTAAAAGTAATACCCTTAAAACCTAGCTTAAAATCCAAACGCGTATGGTTACCTTAATAAAAACCCCTTAAAATGTAGCTAAAGGTTGCAGCTTTATCAAATTAAATCAATAATTCCATTACTATTCGGCAATCATGAACAGATCGATGCGCAAGAGTGACATTAAATGGCTGCCTACTGCAAAATCGATATCAAAATGCTTGTAAAATATGAATTTATATGTTTATTTTAAAAGTAATACCCTTAAAACCTAGCTTAAAATCCAAACGCGTATGGTTACCTTAATAAAAACCCCTTAAAATGTAGCTAAAGGTTGCAGCTTTATCAAATTAAATCAATAATTCCATTACTATTCGGCAATCATGAACAGATCGATGCGCAAGAGTGACATTAAATGGCTGCCTACTGCAAAATCGATATCAAAATGCTTGTAAAATATGAATTTATATGTTTATTTTAAAAGTAATACCCTTAAAACCTAGCTTAAAATCCAAACGCGTATGGTTACCTTAATAAAAACCCCTTAAAATGTAGCTAAAGGTTGCAGCTTTATCAAATTAAATCAATAATTCCATTACTATTCGGCAATCATGAACAGATCGATGCGCAAGAGTGACATTAAATGGCTGCCTACTGCAAAATCGATATCAAAATGCTTGTAAAATATGAATTTATATGTTTATTTTAAAAGTAATACCCTTAAAACCTAGCTTAAAATCCAAACGCGTATGGTTACCTTAATAAAAACCCCTTAAAATGTAGCTAAAGGTTGCAGCTTTATCAAATTAAATCAATAATTCCATTACTATTCGGCAATCATGAACAGATCGATGCGCAAGAGTGACATTAAATGGCTGCCTACTGCAAAATCGATATCAAAATGGTTGTAAAATATGAATTTATATGTTTATTTTAAAAGTAATACCCTTAAAACCTAGCTTAAAATCCAAACGCGTATGGTTACCTTAATAAAAACCCCTTAAAATGTAGCTAAAGGTTGCAGCTTTATCAAATTAAATCAATAATTCCATTACTATTCGGCAATCATGAACAGATCGATGCGCAAGAGTGACATTAAATGGCTGCCTACTGCAAAATCGATATCAAAATGCTTGTAAAATATGAATTTATATGTTTATTTTAAAAGTAATACCCTTAAAACCTAGCTTAAAATCCAAACGCGTATGGTTACCTTAATAAAAACCCCTTAAAATGTAGCTAAAGGTTGCAGCTTTATCAAATTAAATCAATAATTCCATTACTATTCGGCAATCATGAACAGATCGATGCGCAAGAGTGACATTAAATGGCTGCCTACTTCAAAATCGATATCAAAATGCTTGTAAAATATGAATTTATATGTTTATTTTAAAAGTAATACCCTTAAAACCTAGCTTAAAATCCAAACGCGTATGGTTACCTTAATAAAAACCCCTTAAATGTAGCTAAAGGTTGCAGCTTTATCAAATTAAATCAATAATTCCATTACTATTCGGCAATCATGAACAGATCGATGCGCAAGAGTGACATTAAATGGCTGCCTACTGCAAAATCGATATCAAAATGCTTGTAAAAAAAATATGAATTTATATGTTTATTTTAAAAGTAATACCCTTAAAACCTAGCTTAAAATCCAAACGCGTATGGTTACCTTAATAAAAACCCCTTAAAATGTAGCTAAAGGTTGCAGCTTTATCAAATTAAATCAATAATTCCATTACTATTCGGCAATCATGAACAGATCGATGCGCAAGAGTGACATTAAATGGCTGCCTACTGCAAAATCGATATCAAAATGCTTGTAAAATATGAATTTATATGTTTATTTTAAAAGTAATACCCTTAAAACCTAGCTTAAAATCCAAACGCGTATGGTTACCTTAATAAAAACCCCTTAAAATGTAGCTAAAGGTTGCAGCTTTATCAAATTAAATCAATAATTCCATTACTATTCGGCAATCATGAACAGATCGATGCGCAAGAGTGACATTAAATGGCTGCCTACTGCAAAATCGATATCAAAATGCTTGTAAAATATGAATTTATATGTTTATTTTAAAAGTAATACCCTTAAAACCTAGCTTAAAATCCAAACGCGTATGGTTACCTTAATAAAAACCCCTTAAAATCTAGCTAAAGGTTGCAGCTTTATCAAATTAAATCAATAATTCCATTACTATTCGGCAATCATGAACAGATCGATGCGCAAGAGTGACATTAAATGGCTGCCTACTGCAAAATCGATATCAAAATGCTTGTAAAATATGAATTTATATGTTTATTTTAAAAGTAATACCCTTAAAACCTAGCTTAAAATCCAAACGCGTATGGTTACCTTAATAAAAACCCCTTAAAATGTAGCTAAAGGTTGCAGCTTTATCAAATTAAATCAATAATTCCATTACTATTCGGCAATCATGAACAGATCGATGCGCAAGAGTGACATTAAATGGCTGCCTACTGCAAAATCGATATCAAAATGCTTGTAAAATATGAATTTATATGTTTATTTTAAAAGTAATACCCTTAAAACCTAGCTTAAAATCCAAACGCGTATGGTTACCTTAATAAAAACCCCTTAAAATGTAGCTAAAGGTTGCAGCTTTATCAAATTAAATCAATAATTCCATTACTATTCGGCAATCATGAACAGATCGATGCGCAAGAGTGACATTAAATGGCTGCCTACTGCAAAATCGATATCAAAATGCTTGTAAAATATGAATTTATATGTTTATTTTAAAAGTAATACCCTTAAAACCTAGCTTAAAATCCAAACGCGTATGGTTACCTTAATAAAAACCCCTTAAAATGTAGCTAAAGGTTGCAGCTTTATCAAATTAAATCAATAATTCCATTACTATTCGGCAATCATGAACAGATCGATGCGCAAGAGTGACATTAAATGGCTGCCTACTGCAAAATCGATATCAAAATGCTTGTAAAATATGAATTTATATGTTTATTTTAAAAGTAATACCCTTAAAACCTAGCTTAAAATCCAAACGCGTATGGTTACCTTAATAAAAACCCCTTAAAATGTAGCTAAAGGTTGCAGCTTTATCAAATTAAATCAATAATTCCATTACTATTCGGCAATCATGAACAGATCGATGCGCAAGAGTGACATTAAATGGCTGCCTACTGCAAAATCGATATCAAAATGCTTGTAAAATATGAATTTATATGTTTATTTTAAAAGTAATACCCTTAAAACCTAGCTTAAAATCCAAACGCGTATGGTTACCTTAATAAAAACCCCTTAAAATGTAGCTAAAGGTTGCAGCTTTATCAAATTAAATCAATAA
The DNA here is from genome assembly GCA_963668005.1 of Melieria crassipennis. Taxonomy (NCBI): domain Eukaryota; kingdom Metazoa; phylum Arthropoda; class Insecta; order Diptera; family Ulidiidae; genus Melieria; species Melieria crassipennis. The sequence goes on along the minus strand of CAVLFC010000068.1, from coordinate 261,608 downwards.
TTCCATTACTATTCGGCAATCATGAACAGATCGATGCGCAAGAGTGACATTAAATGGCTGCCTACTGCAAAATCGATATCAAAATGCTTGTAAAATATGAATTTATATGTTTATTTTAAAAGTAATACCCTTAAAACCTAGCTTAAAATCCAAACGCGTATGGTTACCTTAATAAAAACCCCTTAAAATGTAGCTAAAGGTTGCAGCTTTATCAAATTAAATCAATAATTCCATTACTATTCGGCAATCATGAACAGATCGATGCGCAAGAGTGACATTAAATGGCTGCCTACTGCAAAATCGATATCAAAATGCTTGTAAAATATGAATTTATATGTTTATTTTAAAAGTAATACCCTTAAAACCTAGCTTAAAATCCAAACGCGTATGGTTACCTTAATAAAAACCCCTTAAAATGTAGCTAAAGGTTGCAGCTTTATCAAATTAAATCAATAATTCCATTACTATTCGGCAATCATGAACAGATCGATGCGCAAGAGTGACATTAAATGGCTGCCTACTGCAAAATCGATATCAAAATGCTTGTAAAATATGAATTTATATGTTTATTTTAAAAGTAATACCCTTAAAACCTAGCTTAAAATCCAAACGCGTATGGTTACCTTAATAAAAACCCCTTAAAATGTAGCTAAAGGTTGCAGCTTTATCAAATTAAATCAATAATTCCATTACTATTCGGCAATCATGAACAGATCGATGCGCAAGAGTGACATTAAATGGCTGCCTACTGCAAAATCGATATCAAAATGCTTGTAAAATATGAATTTATATGTTTATTTTAAAAGTAATACCCTTAAAACCTAGCTTAAAATCCAAACGCGTATGGTTACCTTAATAAAAACCCTTAAAATGTAGCTAAAGGTTGCAGCTTTATCAAATTAAATCAATAATTCCATTACTATTCGGCAATCATGAACAGATCGATGCGCAAGAGTGACATTAAATGGCTGCCTACTGCAAAATCGATATCAAAATGCTTGTAAAATATGAATTTATATGTTTATTTTAAAAGTAATACCCTTAAAACCTAGCTTAAAATCCAAACGCGTATGGTTACCTTAATAAAAACCCCTTAAAATGTAGCTAAAGGTTGCAGCTTTATCAAATTAAATCAATAATTCCATTACTATTCGGCAATCATGAACAGATCGATGCGCAAGAGTGACATTAAATGGCTGCCTACTGCAAAATCGATATCAAAATGCTTGTAAAATATGAATTTATATGTTTATTTTAAAAGTAATACCCTTAAAACCTAGCTTAAAATCCAAACGCGTATGGTTACCTTAATAAAAACCCCTTAAAATGTAGCTAAAGGTTGCAGCTTTATCAAATTAAATCAATAATTCCATTACTATTCGGCAATCATGAACAGATCGATGCGCAAGAGTGACATTAAATGGCTGCCTACTGCAAAATCGATATCAAAATGCTTGTAAAATATGAATTTATATGTTTATTTTAAAAGTAATACCCTTAAAACCTAGCTTAAAATCCAAACGCGTATGGTTACCTTAATAAAAACCCCTTAAAATGTAGCTAAAGGTTGCAGCTTTATCAAATTAAATCAATAATTCCATTACTATTCGGCAATCATGAACAGATCGATGCGCAAGAGTGACATTAAATGGCTGCCTACTGCAAAATCGATATCAAAATGCTTGTAAAATATGAATTTATATGTTTATTTTAAAAGTAATACCCTTAAAACCTAGCTTAAAATCCAAACGCGTATGGTTACCTTAATAAAAACCCCTTAAAATGTAGCTAAAGGTTGCAGCTTTATCAAATTAAATCAATAATTCCATTACTATTCGGCAATCATGAACAGATCGATGCGCAAGAGTGACATTAAATGGCTGCCTACTGCAAAATCGATATCAAAATGCTTGTAAAATATGAATTTATATGTTTATTTTAAAAGTAATACCATTAAAACCTAGCTTAAAATCCAAACGCGTATGGTTACCTTAATAAAAACCCCTTAAAATGTAGCTAAAGGTTGCAGCTTTATCAAATTAAATCAATAATTCCATTACTATTCGGCAATCATGAACAGATCGATGCGCAAGAGTGACATTAAATGGCTGCCTACTGCAAAATCGATATCAAAATGCTTGTAAAATATGAATTTATATGTTTATTTTAAAAGTAATACCCTTAAAACCTAGCTTAAAATCCAAACGCGTATGGTTACCTTAATAAAAACCCCTTAAAATGTAGCTAAAGGTTGCAGCTTTATCAAATTAAATCAATAATTCCATTACTATTCGGCAATCATGAACAGATCGATGCGCAAGAGTGACATTAAATGGCTGCCTACTGCAAAATCGATATCAAAATGCTTGTAAAATATGAATTTATATGTTTATTTTAAAAGTAATACCATTAAAACCTAGCTTAAAATCCAAACGCGTATGGTTACCTTAATAAAAACCCCTTAAAATGTAGCTAAAGGTTGCAGCTTTATCAAATTAAATCAATAATTCCATTACTATTCGGCAATCATGAACAGATCGATGCGCAAGAGTGACATTAAATGGCTGCCTACTGCAAAATCGATATCAAAATGCTTGTAAAATATGAATTTATATGTTTATTTTAAAAGTAATACCCTTAAAACCTAGCTTAAAATCCAAACGCGTATGGTTACCTTAATAAAAACCCCTTAAAATGTAGCTAAAGGTTGCAGCTTTATCAAATTAAATCAATAATTCCATTACTATTCGGCAATCATGAACAGATCGATGCGCAAGAGTGACATTAAATGGCTGCCTACTGCAAAATCGATATCAAAATGCTTGTAAAATATGAATTTATATGTTTATTTTAAAAGTAATACCCTTAAAACCTAGCTTAAAATCCAAACGCGTATGGTTACCTTAATAAAAACCCCTTAAAATGTAGCTAAAGGTTGCAGCTTTATCAAATTAAATCAATAATTCCATTACTATTCGGCAATCATGAACAGATCGATGCGCAAGAGTGACATTAAATGGCTGCCTACTGCAAAATCGATATCAAAATGCTTGTAAAATATGAATTTATATGTTTATTTTAAAAGTAATACCCTTAAAACCTAGCTTAAAATCCAAACGCGTATGGTTACCTTAATAAAAACCCCTTAAAATGTAGCTAAAGGTTGCAGCTTTATCAAATTAAATCAATAATTCCATTACTATTCGGCAATCATGAACAGATCGATGCGCAAGAGTGACATTAAATGGCTGCCTACTGCAAAATCGATATCAAAATGCTTGTAAAATATGAATTTATATGTTTATTTTAAAAGTAATACCCTTAAAACCTAGCTTAAAATCCAAACGCGTATGGTTACCTTAATAAAAACCCCTTAAAATGTAGCTAAAGGTTGCAGCTTTATCAAATTAAATCAATAATTCCATTACTATTCGGCAATCATGAACAGATCGATGCGCAAGAGTGACATTAAATGGCTGCCTACTGCAAAATCGATATCAAAATGCTTGTAAAATATGAATTTATATGTTTATTTTAAAAGTAATACCCTTAAAACCTAGCTTAAAATCCAAACGCGTATGGTTACCTTAATAAAAACCCCTTAAAATGTAGCTAAAGGTTGCAGCTTTATCAAATTAAATCAATAATTCCATTACTATTCGGCAATCATGAACAGATCGATGCGCAAGAGTGACATTAAATGGCTGCCTACTGCAAAATCGATATCAAAATGCTTGTAAAATATGAATTTATATGTTTATTTTAAAAGTAATACCCTTAAAACCTAGCTTAAAATCCAAACGCGTATGGTTACCTTAATAAAAACCCCTTAAAATGTAGCTAAAGGTTGCAGCTTTATCAAATTAAATCAATAATTCCATTACTATTCGGCAATCATGAACAGATCGATGCGCAAGAGTGACATTAAATGGCTGCCTACTGCAAAATCGATATCAAAATGCTTGTAAAATATGAATTTATATGTTTATTTTAAAAGTAATACCCTTAAAACCTAGCTTAAAATCCAAACGCGTATGGTTACCTTAATAAAAACCCCTTAAAATGTAGCTAAAGGTTGCAGCTTTATCAAATTAAATCAATAATTCCATTACTATTCGGCAATCATGAACAGATCGATGCGCAAGAGTGACATTAAATGGCTGCCTACTGCAAAATCGATATCAAAATGCTTGTAAAATATGAATTTATATGTTTATTTTAAAAGTAATACCCTTAAAACCTAGCTTAAAATCCAAACGCGTATGGTTACCTTAATAAAAACCCCTTAAAATGTAGCTAAAGGTTGCAGCTTTATCAAATTAAATCAATAATTCCATTACTATTCGGCAATCATGAACAGATCGATGCGCAAGAGTGACATTAAATGGCTGCCTACTGCAAAATCGATATCAAAATGCTTGTAAAATATGAATTTATATGTTTATTTTAAAAGTAATACCCTTAAAACCTAGCTTAAAATCCAAACGCGTATGGTTACCTTAATAAAAACCCCTTAAAATGTAGCTAAAGGTTGCAGCTTTATCAAATTAAATCAATAATTCCATTACTATTCGGCAATCATGAACAGATCGATGCGCAAGAGTGACATTAAATGGCTGCCTACTGCAAAATCGATATCAAAATGCTTGTAAAATATGAATTTATATGTTTATTTTAAAAGTAATACCCTTAAAACCTAGCTTAAAATCCAAACGCGTATGGTTACCTTAATAAAAACCCCTTAAAATGTAGCTAAAGGTTGCAGCTTTATCAAATTAAATCAATAATTCCATTACTATTCGGCAATCATGAACAGATCGATGCGCAAGAGTGACATTAAATGGCTGCCTACTGCAAAATCGATATCAAAATGCTTGTAAAATATGAATTTATATGTTTATTTTAAAAGTAATACCCTTAAAACCTAGCTTAAAATCCAAACGCGTATGGTTACCTTAATAAAAACCCCTTAAAATGTAGCTAAAGGTTGCAGCTTTATCAAATTAAATCAATAATTCCATTACTATTCGGCAATCATGAACAGATCGATGCGCAAGAGTGACATTAAATGGCTGCCTACTGCAAAATCGATATCAAAATGCTTGTAAAATATGAATTTATATGTTTATTTTAAAAGTAATACCCTTAAAACCTAGCTTAAAATCCAAACGCGTATGGTTACCTTAATAAAAACCCCTTAAAATGTAGCTAAAGGTTGCAGCTTTATCAAATTAAATCAATAATTCCATTACTATTCGGCAATCATGAACAGATCGATGCGCAAGAGTGACATTAAATGGCTGCCTACTGCAAAATCGATATCAAAATGCTTGTAAAATATGAATTTATATGTTTATTTTAAAAGTAATACCCTTAAAACCTAGCTTAAAATCCAAACGCGTATGGTTACCTTAATAAAAACCCCTTAAAATGTAGCTAAAGGTTGCAGCTTTATCAAATTAAATCAATAATTCCATTACTATTCGGCAATCATGAACAGATCGATGCGCAAGAGTGACATTAAATGGCTGCCTACTGCAAAATCGATATCAAAATGCTTGTAAAATATGAATTTATATGTTTATTTTAAAAGTAATACCCTTAAAACCTAGCTTAAAATCCAAACGCGTATGGTTACCTTAATAAAAACCCCTTAAAATGTAGCTAAAGGTTGCAGCTTTATCAAATTAAATCAATAATTCCATTACTATTCGGCAATCATGAACAGATCGATGCGCAAGAGTGACATTAAATGGCTGCCTACTGCAAAATCGATATCAAAATGCTTGTAAAATATGAATTTATATGTTTATTTTAAAAGTAATACCCTTAAAACCTAGCTTAAAATCCAAACGCGTATGGTTACCTTAATAAAAACCCCTTAAAATGTAGCTAAAGGTTGCAGCTTTATCAAATTAAATCAATAATTCCATTACTATTCGGCAATCATGAACAGATCGATGCGCAAGAGTGACATTAAATGGCTGCCTACTGCAAAATCGATATCAAAATGCTTGTAAAATATGAATTTATATGTTTATTTTAAAAGTAATACCCTTAAAACCTAGCTTAAAATCCAAACGCGTATGGTTACCTTAATAAAAACCCCTTAAAATGTAGCTAAAGGTTGCAGCTTTATCAAATTAAATCAATAATTCCATTACTATTCGGCAATCATGAACAGATCGATGCGCAAGAGTGACATTAAATGGCTGCCTACTGCAAAATCGATATCAAAATGCTTGTAAAATATGAATTTATATGTTTATTTTAAAAGTAATACCCTTAAAACCTAGCTTAAAATCCAAACGCGTATGGTTACCTTAATAAAAACCCCTTAAAATGTAGCTAAAGGTTGCAGCTTTATCAAATTAAATCAATAATTCCATTACTATTCGGCAATCATGAACAGATCGATGCGCAAGAGTGACATTAAATGGCTGCCTACTGCAAAATCGATATCAAAATGCTTGTAAAATATGAATTTATATGTTTATTTTAAAAGTAATACCCTTAAAACCTAGCTTAAAATCCAAACGCGTATGGTTACCTTAATAAAAACCCCTTAAAATGTAGCTAAAGGTTGCAGCTTTATCAAATTAAATCAATAATTCCATTACTATTCGGCAATCATGAACAGATCGATGCGCAAGAGTGACATTAAATGGCTGCCTACTGCAAAATCGATATCAAAATGCTTGTAAAATATGAATTTATATGTTTATTTTAAAAGTAATACCCTTAAAACCTAGCTTAAAATCCAAACGCGTATGGTTACCTTAATAAAAACCCCTTAAAATGTAGCTAAAGGTTGCAGCTTTATCAAATTAAATCAATAATTCCATTACTATTCGGCAATCATGAACAGATCGATGCGCAAGAGTGACATTAAATGGCTGCCTACTGCAAAATCGATATCAAAATGCTTGTAAAATATGAATTTATATGTTTATTTTAAAAGTAATACCCTTAAAACCTAGCTTAAAATCCAAACGCGTATGGTTACCTTAATAAAAACCCCTTAAAATGTAGCTAAAGGTTGCAGCTTTATCAAATTAAATCAATAATTCCATTACTATTCGGCAATCATGAACAGATCGATGCGCAAGAGTGACATTAAATGGCTGCCTACTGCAAAATCGATATCAAAATGCTTGTAAAATATGAATTTATATGTTTATTTTAAAAGTAATACCCTTAAAACCTAGCTTAAAATCCAAACGCGTATGGTTACCTTAATAAAAACCCCTTAAAATGTAGCTAAAGGTTGCAGCTTTATCAAATTAAATCAATAATTCCATTACTATTCGGCAATCATGAACAGATCGATGCGCAAGAGTGACATTAAATGGCTGCCTACTGCAAAATCGATATCAAAATGCTTGTAAAATATGAATTTATATGTTTATTTTAAAAGTAATACCCTTAAAACCTAGCTTAAAATCCAAACGCGTATGGTTACCTTAATAAAAACCCCTTAAAATGTAGCTAAAGGTTGCAGCTTTATCAAATTAAATCAATAATTCCATTACTATTCGGCAATCATGAACAGATCGATGCGCATGAGTGACATTAAATGGCTGCCTACTGCAAAATCGATATCAAAATGCTTGTAAAATATGAATTTATATGTTTATTTTAAAAGTAATACCCTTAAAACCTAGCTTAAAATCCAAACGCGTATGGTTACCTTAATAAAACCCCTTAAAATGTAGCTAAAGGTTGCAGCTTTATCAAATTAAATCAATAATTCCATTACTATTCGGCAATCATGAACAGATCGATGCGCAAGAGTGACATTAAATGGCTGCCTACTGCAAAATCGATATCAAAATGCTTGTAAAATATGAATTTATATGTTTATTTTAAAAGTAATACCCTTAAAACCTAGCTTAAAATCCAAACGCGTATGGTTACCTTAATAAAAACCCCTTAAAATGTAGCTAAAGGTTGCAGCTTTATCAAATTAAATCAATAATTCCATTACTATTCGGCAATCATGAACAGATCGATGCGCAAGAGTGACATTAAATGGCTGCCTACTGCAAAATCGATATCAAAATGCTAGTAAAATATGAATTTATATGTTTATTTTAAAAGTAATACCCTTAAAACCTAGCTTAAAATCCAAACGCGTATGGTTACCTTAATAAAAACCCCTTAAAATGTAGCTAAAGGTTGCAGCTTTATCAAATTAAATCAATAATTCCATTACTATTCGGCAATCATGAACAGATCGATGCGCAAGAGTGACATTAAATGGCTGCCTACTGCAAAATCGATATCAAAATGCTTGTAAAATATGAATTTATATGTTTATTTTAAAAGTAATACCCTTAAAACCTAGCTTAAAATCCAAACGCGTATGGTTACCTTAATAAAAACCCCTTAAAATGTAGCTAAAGGTTGCAGCTTTATCAAATTAAATCAATAATTCCATTACTATTCGGCAATCATGAACAGATCGATGCGCAAGAGTGACATTAAATGGCTGCCTACTGCAAAATCGATATCAAAATGCTTGTAAAATATGAATTTATATGTTTATTTTAAAAGTAATACCCTTAAAACCTAGCTTAAAATCCAAACGCGTATGGTTACCTTAATAGAAACCCCTTAAAATGTAGCTAAAGGTTGCAGCTTTATCAAATTAAATCAATAATTCCATTACTATTCGGCAATCATGAACAGATCGATGCGCAAGAGTGACATTAAATGGCTGCCTACTGCAAAATCGATATCAAAATGCTTGTAAAATATGAATTTATATGTTTATTTTAAAAGTAATACCCTTAAAACCTAGCTTAAAATCCAAACGCGTATGGTTACCTTAATAGAAACCCCTTAAAATGTAGCTAAAGGTTGCAGCTTTATCAAATTAAATCAATAATTCCATTACTATTCGGCAATCATGAACAGATCGATGCGCAAGAGTGACATTAAATGGCTGCCTACTGCAAAATCGATATCAAAATGCTTGTAAAATATGAATTTATATGTTTATTTTAAAAGTAATACCCTTAAAACCTAGCTTAAAATCCAAACGCGTATGGTTACCTTAATAAAAACCCCTTAAAATGTAGCTAAAGGTTGCAGCTTTATCAAATTAAATCAATAATTCCATTACTATTCGGCAATCATGAACAGATCGATGCGCAAGAGTGACATTAAATGGCTGCCTACTGCAAAATCGATATCAAAATGCTTGTAAAATATGAATTTATATGTTTATTTTAAAAGTAATACCCTTAAAACCTAGCTTAAAATCCAAACGCGTATGGTTACCTTAATAGAAACCCCTTAAAATGTAGCTAAAGGTTGCAGCTTTATCAAATTAAATCAATAATTCCATTACTATTCGGCAATCATGAACAGATCGATGCGCAAGAGTGACATTAAATGGCTGCCTACTGCAAAATCGATATCAAAATGCTTGTAAAATATGAATTTATATGTTTATTTTAAAAGTAATACCCTTAAAACCTAGCTTAAAATCCAAAACGCGTATGGTTACCTTAATAGAAACCCCTTAAAATGTAGCTAAAGGTTGCAGCTTTATCAAATTAAATCAATAATTCCATTACTATTCGGCAATCATGAACAGATCGATGCGCAAGAGTGACATTAAATGGCTGCCTACTGCAAAATCGATATCAAAATGCTTGTAAAATATGAATTTATATGTTTATTTTAAAAGTAATACCCTTAAAACCTAGCTTAAAATCCAAACGCGTATGGTTACCTTAATAAAAACCCCTTAAAATGTAGCTAAAGGTTGCAGCTTTATCAAATTAAATCAATAATTCCATTACTATTCGGCAATCATGAACAGATCGATGTGCAAGAGTGACATTAAATGGCTGCCTACTGCAAAATCGATATCAAAATGCTTGTAAAATATGAATTTATATGTTTATTTTAAAAGTAATACCCTTAAAACCTAGCTTAAAATCCAAACGCGTATGGTTACCTTAATAGAAACCCCTTAAAATGTAGCTAAAGGTTGCAGCTTTATCAAATTAAATCAATAATTCCATTACTATTCGGCAATCATGAACAGATCGATGCGCAAGAGTGACATTAAATGGCTGCCTACTGCAAAATCGATATCAAAATGCTTGTAAAATATGAATTTATATGTTTATTTTAAAAGTAATACCCTTAAAACCTAGCTTAAAATCCAAACGCGTATGGTTACCCTTAATAGAAACCCCTTAAAATGTAGCTAAAGGTTGCAGCTTTATCAAATTAAATCAATAATTCCATTACTATTCGGCAATCATGAACAGATCGATGCGCAAGAGTGACATTAAATGGCTGCCTACTGCAAAATCGATATCAAAATGCTTGTAAAATATGAATTTATATGTTTATTTTAAAAGTAATACCCTTAAAACCTAGCTTAAAATCCAAACGCGTATGGTTACCTTAATAAAACCCCTTAAAATGTAGCTAAAGGTTGCAGCTTTATCAAATTAAATCAATAATTCCATTACTATTCGGCAATCATGAACAGATCGATGCGCAAGAGTGACATTAAATGGCTGCCTACTGCAAAATCGATATCAAAATGCTTGTAAAATATGAATTTATATGTTTATTTTAAAAGTAATACCCTTAAAACCTAGCTTAAAATCCAAACGCGTATGGTTACCTTAATAGAAACCCCTTAAAATGTAGCTACCCAGGTTGCAGCTTTATCAAATTAAATCAATAATTCCATTACTATTCGGCAATCATGAACAGATCGATGCGCAAGAGTGACATTAAATGGCTGCCTACTGCAAAATCGATATCAAAATGCTTGTAAAATATGAATTTATATGTTTATTTTAAAAGTAATACCCTTAAAACCTAGCTTAAAATCCAAACGCGTATGGTTACCTTAATAGAAACCCCTTAAAATGTAGCTAAAGGTTGCAGCTTTATCAATTAAATCAATAATTCCATTACTATTCGGCAATCATGAACAGATCGATGCGCAAGAGTGACATTAAATGGCTGCCTACTGCAAAATCGATATCAAAATGCTTGTAAAATATGAATTTATATGTTTATTTTAAAAGTAATACCCTTAAAACCTAGCTTAAAATCCAAACGCGTATGGTTACCTTAATAAAAACCCCTTAAAATGTAGCTAAAGGTTGCAGCTTTATCAAATTAAATCAATAATTCCATTACTATTCGGCAATCATGAACAGATCGATGCGCAAGAGTGACATTAAATGGCTGCCTACTGCAAAATCGATATCAAAATGCTTGTAAAATATGAATTTATATGTTTATTTTAAAAGTAATACCCTTAAAACCTAGCTTAAAATCCAAACGCGTATGGTTACCTTAATAGAAACCCCTTAAAATGTAGCTAAAGGTTGCAGCTTTATCAAATTAAATCAATAATTCCATTACTATTCGGCAATCATGAACAGATCGATGCGCAAGAGTGACATTAAATGGCTGCCTACTGCAAAATCGATATCAAAATGCTTGTAAAATATGAATTTATATGTTTATTTTAAAAGTAATACCCTTAAAACCTAGCTTAAAATCCAAACGCGTATGGTTACCTTAATAGAAACCCCTTAAAATGTAGCTAAAGGTTGCAGCTTTATCAAATTAAATCAATAATTCCATTACTATTCGGCAATCATGAACAGATCGATGCGCAAGAGTGACATTAAATGGCTGCCTACTGCAAAATCGATATCAAAATGCTTGTAAAATATGAATTTATATGTTTATTTTAAAAGTAATACCCTTAAAACCTAGCTTAAAATCCAAACGCGTATGGTTACCTTAATAGAAACCCCTTAAAATGTAGCTAAAGGTTGCAGCTTTATCAAATTAAATCAATAATTCCATTACTATTCGGCAATCATGAACAGATCGATGCGCAAGAGTGACATTAAATGGCTGCCTACTGCAAAACTCGATATCAAAATGCTTGTAAAATATGAATTTATATGTTTATTTTAAAAGTAATACCCTTAAAACCTAGCTTAAAATCCAAACGCGTATGGTTACCTTAATAAAAACCCCTTAAAATGTAGCTAAAGGTTGCAGCTTTATCAAATTAAATCAATAATTCCATTACTATTCGGCAATCATGAACAGATCGATGCGCAAGAGTGACATTAAATGGCTGCCTACTGCAAAATCGATATCAAAATGCTTGTAAAATATGAATTTATATGTTTATTTTAAAAGTAATACCCTTAAAACCTAGCTTAAAATCCAAACGCGTATGGTTACCTTAATAGAAACCCCTTAAAATGTAGCTAAAGGTTGCAGCTTTATCAAATTAAATCAATAATTCCATTACTATTCGGCAATCATGAACAGATCGATGCGCAAGAGTGACATTAAATGGCTGCCTACTGCAAAATCGATATCAAAATGCTTGTAAAATATAAAATGAATTTATATGTTTATTTTAAAAGTAATACCCTTTAAAACTAGCTTAAAATCCAAACGCGTATGGTTACCTTAATAGAAACCCCTTAAAATGTAGCTAAAGGTTGCAGCTTTATCAAATTAAATCAATAATTCCATTACTATTCGGCAATCATGAACAGATCGATGCGCAAGAGTGACATTAAATGGCTGCCTACTGCAAAATCGATATCAAAATGCTTGTAAAATATGATTTATATGTTTATTTTAAAAGTAATACCCTTAAAACCTAGCTTAAAATCCAAACGCGTATGGTTACCTTAATAAAAACCCCTTAAAATGTAGCTAAAGGTTGCCAGCTTTATCAAATAAATCAATAATTCCATTACTATTCGGCAATCATGAACAGATCGATGCGCAAGAGTGACATTAAATGGCTGCCTACTGCAAAATCGATATCAAAATGCTTGTAAAATATGAATTTATATGTTTATTTTAAAAGTAATACCCTTAAAACCTAGCTTAAAATCCAAACGCGTATGGTTACCTTAATAGAAACCCCTTAAAATGTAGCTAAAGGTTGCAGCTTTATCAAATTAAATCAATAAATCCATTACTATTCGGCAATCATGAACAGATCGATGCGCAAGAGTGACATTAAATGGCTGCCTACTGCAAAATCGATATCAAAATGCTTGTAAAATATGAATTTATATGTTTATTTTAAAAGTAATACCCTTAAAACCTAGCTTAAAATCCAAACGCGTATGGTTACCTTAATAGAAACCCCTTAAAATGTAGCTAAAGGTTGCAGCTTTATCAAATTAAATCAATAATTCCATTACTATTCGGCAATCATGAACAGATCGATGCGCAAGAGTGACATTAAATGGCTGCCTACTGCAAAATCGATATCAAAATGCTTGTAAAATATGAATTTATATGTTTATTTTAAAAGTAATACCCTTAAAACCTAGCTTAAAATCCAAACGCGTATGGTTACCTTAATAAAAACCCCTTAAAATGTAGCTAAAGGTTGCAGCTTTATCAAATTAAATCAATAATTCCATTACTATTCGGCAATCATGAACAGATCGATGCGCAAGAGTGACATTAAATGGCTGCCTACTGCAAAATCGATATCAAAATGCTTGTAAAATATGAATTTATATGTTTATTTTAAAAGTAATACCCTTAAAACCTAGCTTAAAATCCAAACGCGTATGGTTACCTTAATAGAAACCCCTTAAAATGTAGCTAAAGGTTGCAGCTTTATCAAATTAAATCAATAATTCCATTACTATTCGGCAATCATGAACAGATCGATGCGCAAGAGTGACATTAAATGGCTGCCTACTGCAAAATCGATATCAAAATGCTTGTAAAATATGAATTTATATGTTTATTTTAAAAGTAATACCCTTAAAACCTAGCTTAAAATCCAAACGCGTATGGTTACCTTAATAGAAACCCCTTAAAATGTAGCTAAAGGTTGCAGCTTTATCAAATTAAATCAATAATTCCATTACTATTCGGCAATCATGAACAGATCGATGCGCAAGAGTGACATTAAATGGCTGCCTACTGCAAAATCGATATCAAAATGCTTGTAAAATATGAATTTATATGTTTATTTTAAAAGTAATACCCTTAAAACCTAGCTTAAAATCCAAACGCGTATGGTTACCTTAATAAAAACCCCTTAAAATGTAGCTAAAGGTTGCAGCTTTATCAAATTAAATCAATAATTCCATTACTATTCGGCAATCATGAACAGATCGATGCGCAAGAGTGACATTAAATGGCTGCCTACTGCAAAATCGATATCAAAATGCTTGTAAAATATGAATTTATATGTTTATTTTAAAAGTAATACCCTTAAAACCTAGCTTAAAATCCAAACGCGTATGGTTACCTTAATAGAAACCCCTTAAAATGTAGCTAAAGGTTGCAGCTTTATCAAATTAAATTCAATAATTCCATTACTATTCGGCAATCATGAACAGATCGATGCGCAAGAGTGACATTAAATGGCTGCCTACTGCAAAATCGATATCAAAATGCTTGTAAAATATGAATTTATATGTTTATTTTAAAAGTAATACCCTTAAAACCTAGCTTAAAATCCAAACGCGTATGGTTACCTTAATAGAAACCCCTTAAAATGTAGCTAAAGGTTGCAGCTTTATCAAATTAAATCAATAATTCCATTACTATTCGGCAATCATGAACAGATCGATGCGCAAGAGTGACATTAAATGGCTGCCTACTGCAAAATCGATATCAAAATGCTTGTAAAATATGAATTTATATGTTTATTTTAAAAGTAATACCCTTAAAACCTAGCTTAAAATCCAAACGCGTATGGTTACCTTAATAGAAACCCCTTAAAATGTAGCTAAAGGTTGCAGCTTTATCAAATTAAATCAATAATTCCATTACTATTCGGCAATCATGAACAGATCGATGCGCAAGAGTGACATTAAATGGCTGCCTACTGCAAAATCGATATCAAAATGCTTGTAAAATATGAATTTATATGTTTATTTTAAAAGTAATACCCTTAAAACCTAGCTTAAAATCCAAACGCGTATGGTTACCTTAATAAAAACCCCTTAAAATGTAGCTAAAGGTTGCAGCTTTATCAAATTAAATCAATAATTCCATTACTATTCGGCAATCATGAACAGATCGATGCGCAAGAGTGACATTAAATGGCTGCCTACTGCAAAATCGATATCAAAATGCTTGTAAAATATGAATTTATATGTTTATTTTAAAAGTAATACCCTTAAAACCTAGCTTAAAATCCAAACGCGTATGGTTACCTTAATAGAAACCCCTTAAAATGTAGCTAAAGGTTGCAGCTTTATCAAATTAAATCAATAATTCCATTACTATTCGGCAATCATGAACAGATCGATGCGCAAGAGTGACATTAAATGGCTGCCTACTGCAAAATCGATATCAAAATGCTTGTAAAATATGAATTTATATGTTTATTTTAAAAGTAATACCCTTAAAACCTAGCTTAAAATCCAAACGCGTATGGTTACCTTAATAGAAACCCCTTAAAATGTAGCTAAAGGTTGCAGCTTTATCAAATTAAATCAATAATTCCATTACTATTCGGCAATCATGAACAGATCGATGCGCAAGAGTGACATTAAATGGGCTGCCTACTGCAAAATCGATATCAAAATGCTTGTAAAATATGAATTTATATGTTTATTTTAAAAGTAATACCCTTAAAACCTAGCTTAAAATCCAAACGCGTATGGTTACCTTAATAAAAACCCCTTAAAATGTAGCTAAAGGTTGCAGCTTTATCAAATTAAATCAATAATTCCATTACTATTCGGCAATCATGAACAGATCGATGCGCAAGAGTGACATTAAATGGCTGCCTACTGCAAAATCGATATCAAAATGCTTGTAAAATATGAATTTATATGTTTATTTTAAAAGTAATACCCTTAAAACCTAGCTTAAAATCCAAACGCGTATGGTTACCTTAATAGAAACCCCTTAAAATGTAGCTAAAGGTTGCAGCTTTATCAAATTAAATCAATAATTCCATTACTATTCGGCAATCATGAACAGATCGATGCGCAAGAGTGACATTAAATGGCTGCCTACTGCAAAATCGATATCAAAATGCTTGTAAAATATGAATTTATATGTTTATTTTAAAAGTAATACCCTTAAAACCTAGCTTAAAATCCAAACGCGTATGGTTACCTTAATAGAAACCCCTTAAAATGTAGCTAAAGGTTGCAGCTTTATCAAATTAAATCAATAATTCCATTACTATTCGGCAATCATGAACAGATCGATGCGCAAGAGTGACATTAAATGGCTGCCTACTGCAAAATCGATATCAAAATGCTTGTAAAATATGAATTTATATGTTTATTTTAAAAGTAATACCTTAAAACCTAGCTTAAAATCCAAACGCGTATGGTTACCTTAATAGAAACCCCTTAAAATGTAGCTAAAGGTTGCAGCTTTATCAAATTAAATCAATAATTCCATTACTATTCGGCAATCATGAACAGATCGATGCGCAAGAGTGACATTAAATGGCTGCCTACTGCAAAATCGATATCAAAATGCTTGTAAAATATGAATTTATATGTTTATTTTAAAAGTAATACCCTTAAAACCTAGCTTAAAATCCAAACGCGTATGGTTACCTTAATAAAAACCCCTTAAAATGTAGCTAAAGGTTGCAGCTTTATCAAATTAAATCAATAATTCCATTACTATTCGGCAATCATGAACAGATCGATGCGCAAGAGTGACATTAAATGGCTGCCTACTGCAAAATCGATATCAAAATGCTTGTAAAATATGAATTTATATGTTTATTTTAAAAGTAATACCCTTAAAACCTAGCTTAAAATCCAAACGCGTATGGTTACCTTAATAGAAACCCCTTAAAATGTAGCTAAAGGTTGCAGCTTTATCAAATTAAATCAATAATTCCATTACTATTCGGCAATCATGAACAGATCGATGCGCAAGAGTGACATTAAATGGCTGCCTACTGCAAAATCGATATCAAAATGCTTGTAAAATATGAATTTATATGTTTATTTTAAAAGTAATACCCTTAAAACCTAGCTTAAAATCCAAACGCGTATGGTTACCTTAATAGAAACCCCTTAAAATGTAGCTAAAGGTTGCAGCTTTATCAAATTAAATCAATAATTCCATTACTATTCGGCAATCATGAACAGATCGATGCGCAAGAGTGACATTAAATGGCTGCCTACTGCAAAATCGATATCAAAATGCTTGTAAAATATGAATTTATATGTTTATTTTAAAAGTAATACCCTTAAAACCTAGCTTAAAATCCAAACGCGTATGGTTACCTTAATAAAAACCCCTTAAAATGTAGCTAAAGGTTGCAGCTTTATCAAATTAAATCAATAATTCCATTACTATTCGGCAATCATGAACAGATCGATGCGCAAGAGTGACATTAAATGGCTGCCTACTGCAAAATCGATATCAAAATGCTTGTAAAATATGAATTTATATGTTTATTTTAAAAGTAATACCCTTAAAACCTAGCTTAAAATCCAAACGCGTATGGTTACCTTAATAGAAACCCCTTAAAATGTAGCTAAAGGTTGCAGCTTTATCAAATTAAATCAATAATTCCATTACTATTCGGCAATCATGAACAGATCGATGCGCAAGAGTGACATTAAATGGCTGCCTACTGCAAAATCGATATCAAAATGCTTGTAAAATATGAATTTATATGTTTATTTTAAAAGTAATACCCTTAAAACCTAGCTTAAAATCCAAACGCGTATGGTTACCTTAATAGAAACCCCTTAAAATGTAGCTAAAGGTTGCAGCTTTATCAAATTAAATCAATAATTCCATTACTATTCGGCAATCATGAACAGATCGATGCGCAAGAGTGACATTAAATGGCTGCCTACTGCAAAATCGATATCAAAATGCTTGTAAAATATGAATTTATATGTTTATTTTAAAAGTAATACCCTTAAAACCTAGCTTAAAATCCAAACGCGTATGGTTACCTTAATAAAAACCCCTTAAAATGTAGCTAAAGGTTGCAGCTTTATCAAATTAAATCAATAATTCCATTACTATTCGGCAATCATGAACAGATCGATGCGCAAGAGTGACATTAAATGGCTGCCTACTGCAAAATCGATATCAAAATGCTTGTAAAATATGAATTTATATGTTTATTTTAAAAGTAATACCCTTAAAACCTAGCTTAAAATCCAAACGCGTATGGTTACCTTAATAGAAACCCCTTAAAATGTAGCTAAAGGTTGCAGCTTTATCAAATTAAATCAATAATTCCATTACTATTCGGCAATCATGAACAGATCGATGCGCAAGAGTGACATTAAATGGCTGCCTACTGCAAAATCGATATCAAAATGCTTGTAAAATATGAATTTATATGTTTATTTTAAAAGTAATACCCTTAAAACCTAGCTTAAAATCCAAACGCGTATGGTTACCTTAATAGAAACCCCTTAAAATGTAGCTAAAGGTTGCAGCTTTATCAAATTAAATGAATAATTCCATTACTATTCGGCAATCATGAACAGATCGATGCGCAAGAGTGACATTAAATGGCTGCCTACTGCAAAATCGATATCAAAATGCTTGTAAAATATGAATTTATATGTTTATTTTAAAAGTAATACCCTTAAAACCTAGCTTAAAATCCAAACGCGTATGGTTACCTTAATAAAAACCCCTTAAAATGTAGCTAAAGGTTGCAGCTTTATCAAATTAAATCAATAATTCCATTACTATTCGGCAATCATGAACAGATCGATGCGCAAGAGTGACATTAAATGGCTGCCTACTGCAAAATCGATATCAAAATGCTTGTAAAATATGAATTTATATGTTTATTTTAAAAGTAATACCCTTAAAACCTAGCTTAAAATCCAAACGCGTATGGTTACCTTAATAAAAACCCCTTAAAATGTAGCTAAAGGTTGCAGCTTTATCAAATTAAATCAATAATTCCATTACTATTCGGCAATCATGAACAGATCGATGCGCAAGAGTGACATTAAATGGCTGCCTACTGCAAAATCGATATCAAAATGCTTGTAAAATATGAATTTATATGTTTATTTTAAAAGTAATACCCTTAAAACCTAGCTTAAAATCCAAACGCGTATGGTTACCTTAATAGAAACCCCTTAAAATGTAGCTAAAGGTTGCAGCTTTATCAAATAAAATCAATAATTCCATTACTATTCGGCAATCATGAACAGATCGATGCGCAAGAGTGACATTAAATGGCTGCCTACTGCAAAATCGATATCAAAATGCTTGTAAAATATGAATTTATATGTTTATTTTAAAAGTAATACCCTTAAAACCTAGCTTAAAATCCAAACGCGTATGGTTACCTTAATAGAAACCCCTTAAAATGTAGCTAAAGGTTGCAGCTTTATCAAATTAAATCAATAATTCCATTACTATTCGGCAATCATGAACAGATCGATGCGCAAGAGTGACATTAAATGGCTGCCTACTGCAAAATCGATATCAAAATGCTTGTAAAATATGAATTTATATGTTTATTTTAAAAGTAATACCCTTAAAACCTAGCTTAAAATCCAAACGCGTATGGTTACCTTAATAAAAACCCCTTAAAATGTAGCTAAAGGTTGCAGCTTTATCAAATTAAATCAATAATTCCATTACTATTCGGCAATCATGAACAGATCGATGCGCAAGAGTGACATTAAATGGCTGCCTACTGCAAAATCGATATCAAAATGCTTGTAAAATATGAATTTATATGTTTATTTTAAAAGTAATACCCTTAAAACCTAGCTTAAAATCCAAACGCGTATGGTTACCTTAATAAAAACCCCTTAAAATGTAGCTAAAGGTTGCAGCTTTATCAAATTAAATGAATAATTCCATTACTATTCGGCAATCATGAACAGATCGATGCGCAAGAGTGACATTAAATGGCTGCCTACTGCAAAATCGATATCAAAATGCTTGTAAAATATGAATTTATATGTTTATTTTAAAAGTAATACCCTTAAAACCTAGCTTAAAATCCAAACGCGTATGGTTACCTTAATAGAAACCCCTTAAAATGTAGCTAAAGGTTGCAGCTTTATCAAATTAAATCAATAATTCCATTACTATTCGGCAATCATGAACAGATCGATGCGCAAGAGTGACATTAAATGGCTGCCTACTGCAAAATCGATATCAAAATGCTTGTAAAATATGAATTTATATGTTTATTTTAAAAGTAATACCCTTAAAACCTAGCTTAAAATCCAAACGCGTATGGTTACCTTAATAAAAACCCCTTAAAATGTAGCTAAAGGTTGCAGCTTTATCAAATTAAATCAATAATTCCATTACTATTCGGCAATCATGAACAGATCGATGCGCAAGAGTGACATTAAATGGCTGCCTACTGCAAAATCGATATCAAAATGCTTGTAAAATATGAATTTATATGTTTATTTTAAAAGTAATACCCTTAAAACCTAGCTTAAAATCCAAACGCGTATGGTTACCTTAATAAAAACCCCTTAAAATGTAGCTAAAGGTTGCAGCTTTATCAAATTAAATCAATAATTCCATTACTATTCGGCAATCATGAACAGATCGATGCGCAAGAGTGACATTAAATGGCTGCCTACTGCAAAATCGATATCAAAATGCTTGTAAAATATGAATTTATATGTTTATTTTAAAAGTAATACCCTTAAAACCTAGCTTAAAATCCAAACGCGTATGGTTACCTTAATAGAAACCCCTTAAAATGTAGCTAAAGGTTGCAGCTTTATCAAATTAAATCAATAATTCCATTACTATTCGGCAATCATGAACAGATCGATGCGCAAGAGTGACATTAAATGGCTGCCTACTGCAAAATCGATATCAAAATGCTTGTAAAATATGAATTTATATGTTTATTTTAAAAGTAATACCCTTAAAACCTAGCTTAAAATCCAAACGCGTATGGTTACCTTAATAAAAACCCCTTAAAATGTAGCTAAAGGTTGCAGCTTTATCAAATTAAATCAATAATTCCATTACTATTCGGCAATCATGAACAGATCGATGCGCAAGAGTGACATTAAATGGCTGCCTACTGCAAAATCGATATCAAAATGCTTGTAAAATATGAATTTATATGTTTATTTTAAAAGTAATACCCTTAAAACCTAGCTTAAAATCCAAACGCGTATGGTTACCTTAATAAAAACCCCTTAAAATGTAGCTAAAGGTTGCAGCTTTATCAAATAAAATCAATAATTCCATTACTATTCGGCAATCATGAACAGATCGATGCGCAAGAGTGACATTAAATGGCTGCCTACTGCAAAATCGATATCAAAATGCTTGTAAAATATGAATTTATATGTTTATTTTAAAAGTAATACCCTTAAAACCTAGCTTAAAATCCAAACGCGTATGGTTACCTTAATAGAAACCCCTTAAAATGTAGCTAAAGGTTGCAGCTTTATCAAATTAAATCAATAATTCCATTACTATTCGGCAATCATGAACAGATCGATGCGCAAGAGTGACATTAAATGGCTGCCTACTGCAAAATCGATATCAAAATGCTTGTAAAATATGAATTTATATGTTTATTTTAAAAGTAATACCCTTAAAACCTAGCTTAAAATCCAAACGCGTATGGTTACCTTAATAAAAACCCCTTAAAATGTAGCTAAAGGTTGCAGCTTTATCAAATTAAATCAATAATTCCATTACTATTCGGCAATCATGAACAGATCGATGCGCAAGAGTGACATTAAATGGCTGCCTACTGCAAAATCGATATCAAAATGCTTGTAAAATATGAATTTATATGTTTATTTTAAAAGTAATACCCTTAAAACCTAGCTTAAAATCCAAACGCGTATGGTTACCTTAATAAAAACCCCTTAAAATGTAGCTAAAGGTTGCAGCTTTATCAAATTAAATGAATAATTCCATTACTATTCGGCAATCATGAACAGATCGATGCGCAAGAGTGACATTAAATGGCTGCCTACTGCAAAATCGATATCAAAATGCTTGTAAAATATGAATTTATATGTTTATTTTAAAAGTAATACCCTTAAAACCTAGCTTAAAATCCAAACGCGTATGGTTACCTTAATAGAAACCCCTTAAAATGTAGCTAAAGGTTGCAGCTTTATCAAATTAAATCAATAATTCCATTACTATTCGGCAATCATGAACAGATCGATGCGCAAGAGTGACATTAAATGGCTGCCTACTGCAAAATCGATATCAAAATGCTTGTAAAATATGAATTTATATGTTTATTTTAAAAGTAATACCCTTAAAACCTAGCTTAAAATCCAAACGCGTATGGTTACCTTAATAAAAACCCCTTAAAATGTAGCTAAAGGTTGCAGCTTTATCAAATTAAATCAATAATTCCATTACTATTCGGCAATCATGAACAGATCGATGCGCAAGAGTGACATTAAATGGCTGCCTACTGCAAAATCGATATCAAAATGCTTGTAAAATATGAATTTATATGTTTATTTTAAAAGTAATACCCTTAAAACCTAGCTTAAAATCCAAACGCGTATGGTTACCTTAATAAAAACCCCTTAAAATGTAGCTAAAGGTTGCAGCTTTATCAAATTAAATCAATAATTCCATTACTATTCGGCAATCATGAACAGATCGATGCGCAAGAGTGACATTAAATGGCTGCCTACTGCAAAATCGATATCAAAATGCTTGTAAAATATGAATTTATATGTTTATTTTAAAAGTAATACCCTTAAAACCTAGCTTAAAATCCAAACGCGTATGGTTACCTTAATAGAAACCCCTTAAAATGTAGCTAAAGGTTGCAGCTTTATCAAATTAAATCAATAATTCCATTACTATTCGGCAATCATGAACAGATCGATGCGCAAGAGTGACATTAAATGGCTGCCTACTGCAAAATCGATATCAAAATGCTTGTAAAATATGAATTTATATGTTTATTTTAAAAGTAATACCCTTAAAACCTAGCTTAAAATCCAAACGCGTATGGTTACCTTAATAAAAACCCCTTAAAATGTAGCTAAAGGTTGCAGCTTTATCAAATTAAATCAATAATTCCATTACTATTCGGCAATCATGAACAGATCGATGCGCAAGAGTGACATTAAATGGCTGCCTACTGCAAAATCGATATCAAAATGCTTGTAAAATATGAATTTATATGTTTATTTTAAAAGTAATACCCTTAAAACCTAGCTTAAAATCCAAACGCGTATGGTTACCTTAATAAAAACCCCTTAAAATGTAGCTAAAGGTTGCAGCTTTATCAAATTAAATGAATAATTCCATTACTATTCGGCAATCATGAACAGATCGATGCGCAAGAGTGACATTAAATGGCTGCCTACTGCAAAATCGATATCAAAATGCTTGTAAAATATGAATTTATATGTTTATTTTAAAAGTAATACCCTTAAAACCTAGCTTAAAATCCAAACGCGTATGGTTACCTTAATAGAAACCCCTTAAAATGTAGCTAAAGGTTGCAGCTTTATCAAATTAAATCAATAATTCCATTACTATTCGGCAATCATGAACAGATCGATGCGCAAGAGTGACATTAAATGGCTGCCTACTGCAAAATCGATATCAAAATGCTTGTAAAATATGAATTTATATGTTTATTTTAAAAGTAATACCCTTAAAACCTAGCTTAAAATCCAAACGCGTATGGTTACCTTAATAAAAACCCCTTAAAATGTAGCTAAAGGTTGCAGCTTTATCAAATTAAATCAATAATTCCATTACTATTCGGCAATCATGAACAGATCGATGCGCAAGAGTGACATTAAATGGCTGCCTACTGCAAAATCGATATCAAAATGCTTGTAAAATATGAATTTATATGTTTATTTTAAAAGTAATACCCTTAAAACCTAGCTTAAAATCCAAACGCGTATGGTTACCTTAATAAAAACCCCTTAAAATGTAGCTAAAGGTTGCAGCTTTATCAAATTAAATCAATAATTCCATTACTATTCGGCAATCATGAACAGATCGATGCGCAAGAGTGACATTAAATGGCTGCCTACTGCAAAATCGATATCAAAATGCTTGTAAAATATGAATTTATATGTTTATTTTAAAAGTAATACCCTTAAAACCTAGCTTAAAATCCAAACGCGTATGGTTACCTCAATAAAAACCCCTTAAAATGTAGCTAAAGGTTGCAGCTTTATCAAATTAAATCAATAATTCCATTACTATTCGGCAATCATGAACAGATCGATGCGCAAGAGTGACATTAAATGGCTGCCTACTGCAAAATCGATATCAAAATGCTTGTAAAATATGAATTTATATGTTTATTTTAAAAGTAATACCCTTAAAACCTAGCTTAAAATCCAAACGCGTATGGTTACCTTAATAAAAACCCCTTAAAATGTAGCTAAAGGTTGCAGCTTTATCAAATTAAATCAATAATTCCATTACTATTCGGCAATCATGAACAGATCGATGCGCAAGAGTGACATTAAATGGCTGCCTACTGCAAAATCGATATCAAAATGCTTGTAAAATATGAATTTATATGTTTATTTTAAAAGTAATACCCTTAAAACCTAGCTTAAAATCCAAACGCGTATGGTTACCTCAATAAAAACCCCTTAAAATGTAGCTAAAGGTTGCAGCTTTATCAAATTAAATCAATAATTCCATTACTATTCGGCAATCATGAACAGATCGATGCGCAAGAGTGACATTAAATGGCTGCCTACTGCAAAATCGATATCAAAATGCTTGTAAAATATGAATTTATATGTTTATTTTAAAAGTAATACCCTTAAAACCTAGCTTAAAATCCAAACGCGTATGGTTACCTTAATAAAAACCCCTTAAATGTAGCTAAAGGTTGCAGCTTTATCAAATTAAATCAATAATTCCATTACTATTCGGCAATCATGAACAGATCGATGCGCAAGAGTGACATTAAATGGCTGCCTACTGCAAAATCGATATCAAAATGCTTGTAAAATATGAATTTATATGTTTATTTTAAAAGTAATACCCTTAAAACCTAGCTTAAAATCCAAACGCGTATGGTTACCTTAATAAAAACCCCTTAAAATGTAGCTAAAGGTTGCAGCTTTATCAAATTAAATCAATAATTCCATTAGTATTCGGCAATCATGAACAGATCGATGCGCAAGAGTGACATTAAATGGCTGCCTACTGCAAAATCGATATCAAAATGCTTGTAAAATATGAATTTATATGTTTATTTTAAAAGTAATACCCTTAAAACCTAGCTTAAAATCCAAACGCGTATGGTTACCTTAATAAAAACCCCTTAAAATGTAGCTAAAGGTTGCAGCTTTATCAAATTAAATCAATAATTCCATTACTATTCGGCAATCATGAACAGATCGATGCGCAAGAGTGACAATAAAAGGCTGCCTACTGCAAAATCGATATCAAAATGCTTGTAAAATATGAATTTATATGTTTATTTTAAAAGTAATACCCTTAAAACCTAGCTTAAAATCCAAACGCGTATGGTTACCTTAATAAAAACCCCTTAAAATGTAGCTAAAGGTTGCAGCTTTATCAAATTAAATCAATAATTCCATTACTATTCGGCAATCATGAACAGATCGATGCGCAAGAGTGACAATAAAAGGCTGCCTACTGCAAAATCGATATCAAAATGCTTGTAAAATATGAATTTATATGTTTATTTTAAAAGTAGTACCCTTAAAACCTAGCTTAAAATCCAAACGCGTATGGTTACCTTAATAAAAACCCCTTAAAATGTAGCTAAAGGTTGCAGCTTTATCAAATTAAATCAATAATTCCATTACTATTCGGCAATCATGAACAGATCGATGCGCAAGAGTGACATTAAATGGCTGCCTACTGCAAAATCGATATCAAAATGCTTGTAAAATATGAATTTATATGTTTATTTTAAAAGTAATACCCTTAAAACCTAGCTTAAAATCCAAACGCGTATGGTTACCTCAATAAAAACCCCTTAAAATGTAGCTAAAGGTTGCAGCTTTATCAAATTAAATCAATAATTCCATTACTATTCGGCAATCATGAACAGATCGATGCGCAAGAGTGACATTAAATGGCTGCCTACTGCAAAATCGATATCAAAATGCTTGTAAAATATGAATTTATATGTTTATTTTAAAAGTAATACCCTTAAAACCTAGCTTAAAATCCAAACGCGTATGGTTACCTTAATAAAAACCCCTTAAAATGTAGCTAAAGGTTGCAGCTTTATCAAATTAAATCAATAATTCCATTACTATTCGGCAATCATGAACAGATCGATGCGCAAGAGTGACATTAAATGGCTGCCTACTGCAAAATCGATATCAAAATGCTTGTAAAATATGAATTTATATGTTTATTTTAAAAGTAATACCCTTAAAACCTAGCTTAAAATCCAAACGCGTATGGTTACCTCAATAAAAACCCCTTAAAATGTAGCTAAAGGTTGCAGCTTTATCAAATTAAATCAATAATTCCATTACTATTCGGCAATCATGAACAGATCGATGCGCAAGAGTGACATTAAATGGCTGCCTACTGCAAAATCGATATCAAAATGCTTGTAAAATATGAATTTATATGTTTATTTGAAAAGTAATACCCTTAAAACCTAGCTTAAAATCCAAACGCGTATGGTTACCTTAATAAAAACCCCTTAAAATGTAGCTAAAGGTTGCAGCTTTATCAAATTAAATCAATAATTCCATTACTATTCGGCAATCATGAACAGATCGATGCGCAAGAGTGACAATAAAAGGCTGCCTACTGCAAAATCGATATCAAAATGCTTGTAAAATATGAATTTATATGTTTATTTTAAAAGTAATACCCTTAAAACCTAGCTTAAAATCCAAACGCGTATGGTTACCTTAATAAAAACCCCTTAAAATGTAGCTAAAGGTTGCAGCTTTATCAAATTAAATCAATAATTCCATTACTATTCGGCAATCATGAACAGATCGATGCGCAAGAGTGACATTAAATGGCTGCCTACTGCAAAATCGATATCAAAATGCTTGTAAAATATGAATTTATATGTTTATTTTAAAAGTAATACCCTTAAAACCTAGCTTAAAATCCAAACGCGTATGGTTACCTTAATAGAAACCCCTTAAAATGTAGCTAAAGGTTGCAGCTTTATCAAATTAAATCAATAATTCCATTACTATTCGGCAATCATGAACAGATCGATGCGCAAGAGTGACATTAAATGGCTGCCTACTGCAAAATCGATATCAAAATGCTTGTAAAATATGAATTTATATGTTTATTTTAAAAGTAATACCCTTAAAACCTAGCTTAAAATCCAAACGCGTATGGTTACCTTAATAAAAACCCCTTAAAATGTAGCTAAAGGTTGCAGCTTTATCAAATTAAATCAATAATTCCATTACTATTCGGCAATCATGAACAGATCGATGCGCAAGAGTGACATTAAATGGCTGCCTACTGCAAAATCGATATCAAAATGCTTGTAAAATATGAGATTATATGTTTATTTTAAAAGTAATACCCTTAAAACCTAGCTTAAAATCCAAACGCGTATGGTTACCTTAATAAAAACCCCTTAAAATGTAGCTAAAGGTTGCAGCTTTATCAAATTAAATCAATAATTCCATTACTATTCGGCAATCATGAACAGATCGATGCGCAAGAGTGACATTAAATGGCTGCCTACTGCAAAATCGATATCAAAATGCTTGTAAAATATGAATTTATATGTTTATTTTAAAAGTAATACCCTTAAAACCTAGCTTAAAATCCAAACGCGTATGGTTACCTTAATAGAAACCCCTTAAAATGTAGCTAAAGGTTGCAGCTTTATCAAATTAAATCAATAATTCCATTACTATTCGGCAATCATGAACAGATCGATGCGCAAGAGTGACATTAAATGGCTGCCTACTGCAAAATCGATATCAAAATGCTTGTAAAATATGAATTTATATGTTTATTTTAAAAGTAATACCCTTAAAACCTAGCTTAAAATCCAAACGCGTATGGTTACCTTAATAAAAACCCCTTAAAATGTAGCTAAAGGTTGCAGCTTTATCAAATTAAATCAATAATTCCATTACTATTCGGCAATCATGAACAGATCGATGCGCAAGAGTGACATTAAATGGCTGCCTACTGCAAAATCGATATCAAAATGCTTGTAAAATATGAATTTATATGTTTATTTTAAAAGTAATACCCTTAAAACCTAGCTTAAAATCCAAACGCGTATGGTTACCTTAATAAAAACCCCTTAAAATGTAGCTAAAGGTTGCAGCTTTATCAAATTAAATCAATAATTCCATTACTATTCGGCAATCATGAACAGATCGATGCGCAAGAGTGACATTAAATGGCTGCCTACTGCAAAATCGATATCAAAATGCTTGTAAAATATGAATTTATATGTTTATTTTAAAAGTAATACCCTTAAAACCTAGCTTAAAATCCAAACGCGTATGGTTACCTTAATAAAAACCCCTTAAAATGTAGCTAAAGGTTGCAGCTTTATCAAATTAAATCAATAATTCCATTACTATTCGGCAATCATGAACAGATCGATGCGCAAGAGTGACATTAAATGGCTGCCTACTGCAAAATCGATATCAAAATGCTTGTAAAATATGAATTTATATGTTTATTTTAAAAGTAATACCCTTAAAACCTAGCTTAAAATCCAAACGCGTATGGTTACCTTAATAAAAACCCCTTAAAATGTAGCTAAAGGTTGCAGCTTTATCAAATTAAATCAATAATTCCATTACTATTCGGCAATCATGAACAGATCGATGCGCAAGAGTGACATTAAATGGCTGCCTACTGCAAAATCGATATCAAAATGCTTGTAAAATATGAATTTATATGTTTATTTTAAAAGTAATACCCTTAAAACCTAGCTTAAAATCCAAACGCGTATGGTTACCTTAATAAAAACCCCTTAAAATGTAGCTAAAGGTTGCAGCTTTATCAAATTAAATCAATAATTCCATTACTATTCGGCAATCATGAACAGATCGATGCGCAAGAGTGACATTAAATGGCTGCCTACTGCAAAATCGATATCAAAATGCTTGTAAAATATGAATTTATATGTTTATTTTAAAAGTAATACCCTTAAAACCTAGCTTAAAATCCAAACGCGTATGGTTACCTTAATAAAAACCCCTTAAAATGTAGCTAAAGGTTGCAGCTTTATCAAATTAAATCAATAATTCCATTACTATTCGGCAATCATGAACAGATCGATGCGCAAGAGTGACATTAAATGGCTGCCTACTGCAAAATCGATATCAAAATGCTTGTAAAATATGAATTTATATGTTTATTTTAAAAGTAATACCCTTAAAACCTAGCTTAAAATCCAAACGCGTATGGTTACCTTAATAAAAACCCCTTAAAATGTAGCTAAAGGTTGCAGCTTTATCAAATTAAATCAATAATTCCATTACTATTCGGCAATCATGAACAGATCGATGCGCAAGAGTGACATTAAATGGCTGCCTACTGCAAAATCGATATCAAAATGCTTGTAAAATATGAATTTATATGTTTATTTTAAAAGTAATACCCTTAAAACCTAGCTTAAAATCCAAACGCGTATGGTTACCTTAATAAAAACCCCTTAAAATGTAGCTAAAGGTTGCAGCTTTATCAAATTAAATCAATAATTCCATTACTATTCGGCAATCATGAACAGATCGATGCGCAAGAGTGACATTAAATGGCTGCCTACTGCAAAATCGATATCAAAATGCTTGTAAAATATGAATTTATATGTTTATTTTAAAAGTAATACCCTTAAAACCTAGCTTAAAATCCAAACGCGTATGGTTACCTTAATAAAAACCCCTTAAAATGTAGCTAAAGGTTGCAGCTTTATCAAATTAAATCAATAATTCCATTACTATTCGGCAATCATGAACAGATCGATGCGCAAGAGTGACATTAAATGGCTGCCTACTGCAAAATCGATATCAAAATGCTTGTAAAATATGAATTTATATGTTTATTTTAAAAGTAATACCCTTAAAACCTAGCTTAAAATCCAAACGCGTATGGTTACCTTAATAAAAACCCCTTAAAATGTAGCTAAAGGTTGCAGCTTTATCAAATTAAATCAATAATTCCATTACTATTCGGCAATCATGAACAGATCGATGCGCAAGAGTGACATTAAATGGCTGCCTACTGCAAAATCGATATCAAAATGCTTGTAAAATATGAATTTATATGTTTATTTTAAAAGTAATACCCTTAAAACCTAGCTTAAAATCCAAACGCGTATGGTTACCTTAATAAAAACCCCTTAAAATGTAGCTAAAGGTTGCAGCTTTATCAAATTAAATCAATAATTCCATTACTATTCGGCAATCATGAACAGATCGATGCGCAAGAGTGACATTAAATGGCTGCCTACTGCAAAATCGATATCAAAATGCTTGTAAAATATGAATTTATATGTTTATTTTAAAAGTAATACCCTTAAAACCTAGCTTAAAATCCAAACGCGTATGGTTACCTTAATAAAAACCCCTTAAAATGTAGCTAAAGGTTGCAGCTTTATCAAATTAAATCAATAATTCCATTACTATTCGGCAATCATGAACAGATCGATGCGCAAGAGTGACATTAAATGGCTGCCTACTGCAAAATCGATATCAAAATGCTTGTAAAATATGAATTTATATGTTTATTTTAAAAGTAATACCCTTAAAACCTAGCTTAAAATCCAAACGCGTATGGTTACCTTAATAAAAACCCCTTAAAATGTAGCTAAAGGTTGCAGCTTTATCAAATTAAATCAATAATTCCATTACTATTCGGCAATCATGAACAGATCGATGCGCAAGAGTGACATTAAATGGCTGCCTACTGCAAAATCGATATCAAAATGCTTGTAAAATATGAATTTATATGTTTATTTTAAAAGTAATACCCTTAAAACCTAGCTTAAAATCCAAACGCGTATGGTTACCTTAATAAAAACCCCTTAAAATGTAGCTAAAGGTTGCAGCTTTATCAAATTAAATCAATAATTCCATTACTATTCGGCAATCATGAACAGATCGATGCGCAAGAGTGACATTAAATGGCTGCCTACTGCAAAATCGATATCAAAATGCTTGTAAAATATGAATTTATATGTTTATTTTAAAAGTAATACCCTTAAAACCTAGCTTAAAATCCAAACGCGTATGGTTACCTTAATAAAAACCCCTTAAAATGTAGCTAAAGGTTGCAGCTTTATCAAATTAAATCAATAATTCCATTACTATTCGGCAATCATGAACAGATCGATGCGCAAGAGTGACATTAAATGGCTGCCTACTGCAAAATCGATATCAAAATGCTTGTAAAATATGAATTTATATGTTTATTTTAAAAGTAATACCCTTAAAACCTAGCTTAAAATCCAAACGCGTATGGTTACCTTAATAAAAACCCCTTAAAATGTAGCTAAAGGTTGCAGCTTTATCAAATTAAATCAATAATTCCATTACTATTCGGCAATCATGAACAGATCGATGCGCAAGAGTGACATTAAATGGCTGCCTACTGCAAAATCGATATCAAAATGCTTGTAAAATATGAATTTATATGTTTATTTTAAAAGTAATACCCTTAAAACCTAGCTTAAAATCCAAACGCGTATGGTTACCTTAATAAAAACCCCTTAAAATGTAGCTAAAGGTTGCAGCTTTATCAAATTAAATCAATAATTCCATTACTATTCGGCAATCATGAACAGATCGATGCGCAAGAGTGACATTAAATGGCTGCCTACTGCAAAATCGATATCAAAATGCTTGTAAAATATGAATTTATATGTTTATTTTAAAAGTAATACCCTTAAAACCTAGCTTAAAATCCAAACGCGTATGGTTACCTTAATAAAAACCCCTTAAAATGTAGCTAAAGGTTGCAGCTTTATCAAATTAAATCAATAATTCCATTACTATTCGGCAATCATGAACAGATCGATGCGCAAGAGTGACATTAAATGGCTGCCTACTGCAAAATCGATATCAAAATGCTTGTAAAATATGAATTTATATGTTTATTTTAAAAGTAATACCCTTAAAACCTAGCTTAAAATCCAAACGCGTATGGTTACCTTAATAAAAACCCCTTAAAATGTAGCTAAAGGTTGCAGCTTTATCAAATTAAATCAATAATTCCATTACTATTCGGCAATCATGAACAGATCGATGCGCAAGAGTGACATTAAATGGCTGCCTACTGCAAAATCGATATCAAAATGCTTGTAAAATATGAATTTATATGTTTATTTTAAAAGTAATACCCTTAAAACCTAGCTTAAAATCCAAACGCGTATGGTTACCTTAATAAAAACCCCTTAAAATGTAGCTAAAGGTTGCAGCTTTATCAAATTAAATCAATAATTCCATTACTATTCGGCAATCATGAACAGATCGATGCGCAAGAGTGACATTAAATGGCTGCCTACTGCAAAATCGATATCAAAATGCTTGTAAAATATGAATTTATATGTTTATTTTAAAAGTAATACCCTTAAAACCTAGCTTAAAATCCAAACGCGTATGGTTACCTTAATAAAAACCCCTTAAAATGTAGCTAAAGGTTGCAGCTTTATCAAATTAAATCAATAATTCCATTACTATTCGGCAATCATGAACAGATCGATGCGCAAGAGTGACATTAAATGGCTGCCTACTGCAAAATCGATATCAAAATGCTTGTAAAATATGAATTTATATGTTTATTTTAAAAGTAATACCCTTAAAACCTAGCTTAAAATCCAAACGCGTATGGTTACCTTAATAAAAACCCCTTAAAATGTAGCTAAAGGTTGCAGCTTTATCAAATTAAATCAATAATTCCATTACTATTCGGCAATCATGAACAGATCGATGCGCAAGAGTGACATTAAATGGCTGCCTACTGCAAAATCGATATCAAAATGCTTGTAAAATATGAATTTATATGTTTATTTTAAAAGTAATACCCTTAAAACCTAGCTTAAAATCCAAACGCGTATGGTTACCTTAATAAAAACCCCTTAAAATGTAGCTAAAGGTTGCAGCTTTATCAAATTAAATCAATAATTCCATTACTATTCGGCAATCATGAACAGATCGATGCGCAAGAGTGACATTAAATGGCTGCCTACTGCAAAATCGATATCAAAATGCTTGTAAAATATGAATTTATATGTTTATTTTAAAAGTAATACCCTTAAAACCTAGCTTAAAATCCAAACGCGTATGGTTACCTTAATAAAAACCCCTTAAAATGTAGCTAAAGGTTGCAGCTTTATCAAATTAAATCAATAATTCCATTACTATTCGGCAATCATGAACAGATCGATGCGCAAGAGTGACATTAAATGGCTGCCTACTGCAAAATCGATATCAAAATGCTTGTAAAATATGAATTTATATGTTTATTTTAAAAGTAATACCCTTAAAACCTAGCTTAAAATCCAAACGCGTATGGTTACCTTAATAAAAACCCCTTAAAATGTAGCTAAAGGTTGCAGCTTTATCAAATTAAATCAATAATTCCATTACTATTCGGCAATCATGAACAGATCGATGCGCAAGAGTGACATTAAATGGCTGCCTACTGCAAAATCGATATCAAAATGCTTGTAAAATATGAATTTATATGTTTATTTTAAAAGTAATACCCTTAAAACCTAGCTTAAAATCCAAACGCGTATGGTTACCTTAATAAAAACCCCTTAAAATGTAGCTAAAGGTTGCAGCTTTATCAAATTAAATCAATAATTCCATTACTATTCGGCAATCATGAACAGATCGATGCGCAAGAGTGACATTAAATGGCTGCCTACTGCAAAATCGATATCAAAATGCTTGTAAAATATGAATTTATATGTTTATTTTAAAAGTAATACCCTTAAAACCTAGCTTAAAATCCAAACGCGTATGGTTACCTTAATAAAAACCCCTTAAAATGTAGCTAAAGGTTGCAGCTTTATCAAATTAAATGAATAATTCCATTACTATTCGGCAATCATGAACAGATCGATGCGCAAGAGTGACATTAAATGGCTGCCTACTGCAAAATCGATATCAAAATGCTTGTAAAATATGAATTTATATGTTTATTTTAAAAGTAATACCCTTAAAACCTAGCTTAAAATCCAAACGCGTATGGTTACCTTAATAGAAACCCCTTAAAATGTAGCTAAAGGTTGCAGCTTTATCAAATTAAATCAATAATTCCATTACTATTCGGCAATCATGAACAGATCGATGCGCAAGAGTGACATTAAATGGCTGCCTACTGCAAAATCGATATCAAAATGCTTGTAAAATATGAATTTATATGTTTATTTTAAAAGTAATACCCTTAAAACCTAGCTTAAAATCCAAACGCGTATGGTTACCTTAATAAAAACCCCTTAAAATGTAGCTAAAGGTTGCAGCTTTATCAAATTAAATCAATAATTCCATTACTATTCGGCAATCATGAACAGATCGATGCGCAAGAGTGACATTAAATGGCTGCCTACTGCAAAATCGATATCAAAATGCTTGTAAAATATGAATTTATATGTTTATTTTAAAAGTAATACCCTTAAAACCTAGCTTAAAATCCAAACGCGTATGGTTACCTTAATAAAAACCCCTTAAAATGTAGCTAAAGGTTGCAGCTTTATCAAATTAAATCAATAATTCCATTACTATTCGGCAATCATGAACAGATCGATGCGCAAGAGTGACATTAAATGGCTGCCTACTGCAAAATCGATATCAAAATGCTTGTAAAATATGAATTTATATGTTTATTTTAAAAGTAATACCCTTAAAACCTAGCTTAAAATCCAAACGCGTATGGTTACCTTAATAGAAACCCCTTAAAATGTAGCTAAAGGTTGCAGCTTTATCAAATTAAATCAATAATTCCATTACTATTCGGCAATCATGAACAGATCGATGCGCAAGAGTGACATTAAATGGCTGCCTACTGCAAAATCGATATCAAAATGCTTGTAAAATATGAATTTATATGTTTATTTTAAAAGTAATACCCTTAAAACCTAGCTTAAAATCCAAACGCGTATGGTTACCTTAATAAAAACCCCTTAAAATGTAGCTAAAGGTTGCAGCTTTATCAAATTAAATCAATAATTCCATTACTATTCGGCAATCATGAACAGATCGATGCGCAAGAGTGACATTAAATGGCTGCCTACTGCAAAATCGATATCAAAATGCTTGTAAAATATGAATTTATATGTTTATTTTAAAAGTAATACCCTTAAAACCTAGCTTAAAATCCAAACGCGTATGGTTACCTTAATAAAAACCCCTTAAAATGTAGCTAAAGGTTGCAGCTTTATCAAATTAAATGAATAATTCCATTACTATTCGGCAATCATGAACAGATCGATGCGCAAGAGTGACATTAAATGGCTGCCTACTGCAAAATCGATATCAAAATGCTTGTAAAATATGAATTTATATGTTTATTTTAAAAGTAATACCCTTAAAACCTAGCTTAAAATCCAAACGCGTATGGTTACCTTAATAGAAACCCCTTAAAATGTAGCTAAAGGTTGCAGCTTTATCAAATTAAATCAATAATTCCATTACTATTCGGCAATCATGAACAGATCGATGCGCAAGAGTGACATTAAATGGCTGCCTACTGCAAAATCGATATCAAAATGCTTGTAAAATATGAATTTATATGTTTATTTTAAAAGTAATACCCTTAAAACCTAGCTTAAAATCCAAACGCGTATGGTTACCTTAATAAAAACCCCTTAAAATGTAGCTAAAGGTTGCAGCTTTATCAAATTAAATCAATAATTCCATTACTATTCGGCAATCATGAACAGATCGATGCGCAAGAGTGACATTAAATGGCTGCCTACTGCAAAATCGATATCAAAATGCTTGTAAAATATGAATTTATATGTTTATTTTAAAAGTAATACCCTTAAAACCTAGCTTAAAATCCAAACGCGTATGGTTACCTTAATAAAAACCCCTTAAAATGTAGCTAAAGGTTGCAGCTTTATCAAATTAAATCAATAATTCCATTACTATTCGGCAATCATGAACAGATCGATGCGCAAGAGTGACATTAAATGGCTGCCTACTGCAAAATCGATATCAAAATGCTTGTAAAATATGAATTTATATGTTTATTTTAAAAGTAATACCCTTAAAACCTAGCTTAAAATCCAAACGCGTATGGTTACCTTAATAAAAACCCCTTAAAATGTAGCTAAAGGTTGCAGCTTTATCAAATTAAATCAATAATTCCATTACTATTCGGCAATCATGAACAGATCGATGCGCAAGAGTGACATTAAATGGCTGCCTACTGCAAAATCGATATCAAAATGCTTGTAAAATATGAATTTATATGTTTATTTTAAAAGTAATACCCTTAAAACCTAGCTTAAAATCCAAACGCGTATGGTTACCTTAATAAAAACCCCTTAAAATGTAGCTAAAGGTTGCAGCTTTATCAAATTAAATCAATAATTCCATTACTATTCGGCAATCATGAACAGATCGATGCGCAAGAGTGACATTAAATGGCTGCCTACTGCAAAATCGATATCAAAATGCTTGTAAAATATGAATTTATATGTTTATTTTAAAAGTAATACCCTTAAAACCTAGCTTAAAATCCAAACGCGTATGGTTACCTTAATAAAAACCCCTTAAAATGTAGCTAAAGGTTGCAGCTTTATCAAATTAAATCAATAATTCCATTACTATTCGGCAATCATGAACAGATCGATGCGCAAGAGTGACATTAAATGGCTGCCTACTGCAAAATCGATATCAAAATGCTTGTAAAATATGAATTTATATGTTTATTTTAAAAGTAATACCCTTAAAACCTAGCTTAAAATCCAAACGCGTATGGTTACCTTAATAAAAACCCCTTAAAATGTAGCTAAAGGTTGCAGCTTTATCAAATTAAATCAATAATTCCATTACTATTCGGCAATCATGAACAGATCGATGCGCAAGAGTGACATTAAATGGCTGCCTACTGCAAAATCGATATCAAAATGCTTGTAAAATATGAATTTATATGTTTATTTTAAAAGTAATACCCTTAAAACCTAGCTTAAAATCCAAACGCGTATGGTTACCTTAATAAAAACCCCTTAAAATGTAGCTAAAGGTTGCAGCTTTATCAAATTAAATCAATAATTCCATTACTATTCGGCAATCATGAACAGATCGATGCGCAAGAGTGACATTAAATGGCTGCCTACTGCAAAATCGATATCAAAATGCTTGTAAAATATGAATTTATATGTTTATTTTAAAAGTAATACCCTTAAAACCTAGCTTAAAATCCAAACGCGTATGGTTACCTTAATAAAAACCCCTTAAAATGTAGCTAAAGGTTGCAGCTTTATCAAATTAAATCAATAATTCCATTACTATTCGGCAATCATGAACAGATCGATGCGCAAGAGTGACATTAAATGGCTGCCTACTGCAAAATCGATATCAAAATGCTTGTAAAATATGAATTTATATGTTTATTTTAAAAGTAATACCCTTAAAACCTAGCTTAAAATCCAAACGCGTATGGTTACCTTAATAAAAACCCCTTAAAATGTAGCTAAAGGTTGCAGCTTTATCAAATTAAATCAATAATTCCATTACTATTCGGCAATCATGAACAGATCGATGCGCAAGAGTGACATTAAATGGCTGCCTACTGCAAAATCGATATCAAAATGCTTGTAAAATATGAATTTATATGTTTATTTTAAAAGTAATACCCTTAAAACCTAGCTTAAAATCCAAACGCGTATGGTTACCTTAATAAAAACCCCTTAAAATGTAGCTAAAGGTTGCAGCTTTATCAAATTAAATCAATAATTCCATTACTATTCGGCAATCATGAACAGATCGATGCGCAAGAGTGACATTAAATGGCTGCCTACTGCAAAATCGATATCAAAATGCTTGTAAAATATGAATTTATATGTTTATTTTAAAAGTAATACCCTTAAAACCTAGCTTAAAATCCAAACGCGTATGGTTACCTTAATAAAAACCCCTTAAAATGTAGCTAAAGGTTGCAGCTTTATCAAATTAAATCAATAATTCCATTACTATTCGGCAATCATGAACAGATCGATGCGCAAGAGTGACATTAAATGGCTGCCTACTGCAAAATCGATATCAAAATGCTTGTAAAATATGAATTTATATGTTTATTTTAAAAGTAATACCCTTAAAACCTAGCTTAAAATCCAAACGCGTATGGTTACCTTAATAAAAACCCCTTAAAATGTAGCTAAAGGTTGCAGCTTTATCAAATTAAATCAATAATTCCATTACTATTCGGCAATCATGAACAGATCGATGCGCAAGAGTGACATTAAATGGCTGCCTACTGCAAAATCGATATCAAAATGCTTGTAAAATATGAATTTATATGTTTATTTTAAAAGTAATACCCTTAAAACCTAGCTTAAAATCCAAACGCGTATGGTTACCTTAATAAAAACCCCTTAAAATGTAGCTAAAGGTTGCAGCTTTATCAAATTAAATCAATAATTCCATTACTATTCGGCAATCATGAACAGATCGATGCGCAAGAGTGACATTAAATGGCTGCCTACTGCAAAATCGATATCAAAATGCTTGTAAAATATGAATTTATATGTTTATTTTAAAAGTAATACCCTTAAAACCTAGCTTAAAATCCAAACGCGTATGGTTACCTTAATAAAAACCCCTTAAAATGTAGCTAAAGGTTGCAGCTTTATCAAATTAAATCAATAATTCCATTACTATTCGGCAATCATGAACAGATCGATGCGCAAGAGTGACATTAAATGGCTGCCTACTGCAAAATCGATATCAAAATGCTTGTAAAATATGAATTTATATGTTTATTTTAAAAGTAATACCCTTAAAACCTAGCTTAAAATCCAAACGCGTATGGTTACCTTAATAAAAACCCCTTAAAATGTAGCTAAAGGTTGCAGCTTTATCAAATTAAATCAATAATTCCATTACTATTCGGCAATCATGAACAGATCGATGCGCAAGAGTGACATTAAATGGCTGCCTACTGCAAAATCGATATCAAAATGCTTGTAAAATATGAATTTATATGTTTATTTTAAAAGTAATACCCTTAAAACCTAGCTTAAAATCCAAACGCGTATGGTTACCTTAATAAAAACCCCTTAAAATGTAGCTAAAGGTTGCAGCTTTATCAAATTAAATCAATAATTCCATTACTATTCGGCAATCATGAACAGATCGATGCGCAAGAGTGACATTAAATGGCTGCCTACTGCAAAATCGATATCAAAATGCTTGTAAAATATGAATTTATATGTTTATTTTAAAAGTAATACCCTTAAAACCTAGCTTAAAATCCAAACGCGTATGGTTACCTTAATAAAAACCCCTTAAAATGTAGCTAAAGGTTGCAGCTTTATCAAATTAAATCAATAATTCCATTACTATTCGGCAATCATGAACAGATCGATGCGCAAGAGTGACATTAAATGGCTGCCTACTGCAAAATCGATATCAAAATGCTTGTAAAATATGAATTTATATGTTTATTTTAAAAGTAATACCCTTAAAACCTAGCTTAAAATCCAAACGCGTATGGTTACCTTAATAAAAACCCCTTAAAATGTAGCTAAAGGTTGCAGCTTTATCAAATTAAATCAATAATTCCATTACTATTCGGCAATCATGAACAGATCGATGCGCAAGAGTGACATTAAATGGCTGCCTACTGCAAAGTCGATATCAAAATGCTTGTAAAATATGAATTTATATGTTTATTTTAAAAGTAATACCCTTAAAACCTAGCTTAAAATCCAAACGCGTATGGTTACCTTAATAAAAACCCCTTAAAATGTAGCTAAAGGTTGCAGCTTTATCAAATTAAATCAATAATTCCATTACTATTCGGCAATCATGAACAGATCGATGCGCAAGAGTGACATTAAATGGCTGCCTACTGCAAAATCGATATCAAAATGCTTGTAAAATATGAATTTATATGTTTATTTTAAAAGTAATACCCTTAAAACCTAGCTTAAAATCCAAACGCGTATGGTTACCTTAATAAAAACCCCTTAAAATGTAGCTAAAGGTTGCAGCTTTATCAAATTAAATCAATAATTCCATTACTATTCGGCAATCATGAACAGATCGATGCGCAAGAGTGACATTAAATGGCTGCCTACTGCAAAATCGATATCAAAATGCTTGTAAAATATGAATTTATATGTTTATTTTAAAAGTAATACCCTTAAAACCTAGCTTAAAATCCAAACGCGTATGGTTACCTTAATAAAAACCCCTTAAAATGTAGCTAAAGGTTGCAGCTTTATCAAATTAAATCAATAATTCCATTACTATTCGGCAATCATGAACAGATCGATGCGCAAGAGTGACATTAAATGGCTGCCTACTGCAAAATCGATATCAAAATGCTTGTAAAATATGAATTTATATGTTTATTTTAAAAGTAATACCCTTAAAACCTAGCTTAAAATCCAAACGCGTATGGTTACCTTAATAAAAACCCCTTAAAATGTAGCTAAAGGTTGCAGCTTTATCAAATTAAATCAATAATTCCATTACTATTCGGCAATCATGAACAGATCGATGCGCAAGAGTGACATTAAATGGCTGCCTACTGCAAAATCGATATCAAAATGCTTGTAAAATATGAATTTATATGTTTATTTTAAAAGTAATACCCTTAAAACCTAGCTTAAAATCCAAACGCGTATGGTTACCTTAATAAAAACCCCTTAAAATGTAGCTAAAGGTTGCAGCTTTATCAAATTAAATCAATAATTCCATTACTATTCGGCAATCATGAACAGATCGATGCGCAAGAGTGACATTAAATGGCTGCCTACTGCAAAATCGATATCAAAATGCTTGTAAAATATGAATTTATATGTTTATTTTAAAAGTAATACCCTTAAAACCTAGCTTAAAATCCAAACGCGTATGGTTACCTTAATAAAAACCCCTTAAAATGTAGCTAAAGGTTGCAGCTTTATCAAATTAAATCAATAATTCCATTACTATTCGGCAATCATGAACAGATCGATGCGCAAGAGTGACATTAAATGGCTGCCTACTGCAAAATCGATATCAAAATGCTTGTAAAATATGAATTTATATGTTTATTTTAAAAGTAATACCCTTAAAACCTAGCTTAAAATCCAAACGCGTATGGTTACCTTAATAAAAACCCCTTAAAATGTAGCTAAAGGTTGCAGCTTTATCAAATTAAATCAATAATTCCATTACTATTCGGCAATCATGAACAGATCGATGCGCAAGAGTGACATTAAATGGCTGCCTACTGCAAAATCGATATCAAAATGCTTGTAAAATATGAATTTATATGTTTATTTTAAAAGTAATACCCTTAAAACCTAGCTTAAAATCCAAACGCGTATGGTTACCTTAATAAAAACCCCTTAAAATGTAGCTAAAGGTTGCAGCTTTATCAAATTAAATCAATAATTCCATTACTATTCGGCAATCATGAACAGATCGATGCG
This sequence comes from Melieria crassipennis, assembly GCA_963668005.1. Classification (NCBI taxonomy): domain Eukaryota; kingdom Metazoa; phylum Arthropoda; class Insecta; order Diptera; family Ulidiidae; genus Melieria; species Melieria crassipennis. The sequence goes on along the minus strand of CAVLFC010000068.1, from coordinate 220,069 downwards.
CAAGAGTGACATTAAATGGCTGCCTACTGCAAAATCGATATCAAAATGCTTGTAAAATATGAATTTATATGTTTATTTTAAAAGTAATACCCTTAAAACCTAGCTTAAAATCCAAACGCGTATGGTTACCTTAATAAAAACCCCTTAAAATGTAGCTAAAGGTTGCAGCTTTATCAAATTAAATCAATAATTCCATTACTATTCGGCAATCATGAACAGATCGATGCGCAAGAGTGACATTAAATGGCTGCCTACTGCAAAATCGATATCAAAATGCTTGTAAAATATGAATTTATATGTTTATTTTAAAAGTAATACCCTTAAAACCTAGCTTAAAATCCAAACGCGTATGGTTACCTTAATAAAAACCCCTTAAAATGTAGCTAAAGGTTGCAGCTTTATCAAATTAAATCAATAATTCCATTACTATTCGGCAATCATGAACAGATCGATGCGCAAGAGTGACATTAAATGGCTGCCTACTGCAAAATCGATATCAAAATGCTTGTAAAATATGAATTTATATGTTTATTTTAAAAGTAATACCCTTAAAACCTAGCTTAAAATCCAAACGCGTATGGTTACCTTAATAAAAACCCCTTAAAATGTAGCTAAAGGTTGCAGCTTTATCAAATTAAATCAATAATTCCATTACTATTCGGCAATCATGAACAGATCGATGCGCAAGAGTGACATTAAATGGCTGCCTACTGCAAAATCGATATCAAAATGCTTGTAAAATATGAATTTATATGTTTATTTTAAAAGTAATACCCTTAAAACCTAGCTTAAAATCCAAACGCGTATGGTTACCTTAATAAAAACCCCTTAAAATGTAGCTAAAGGTTGCAGCTTTATCAAATTAAATCAATAATTCCATTACTATTCGGCAATCATGAACAGATCGATGCGCAAGAGTGACATTAAATGGCTGCCTACTGCAAAATCGATATCAAAATGCTTGTAAAATATGAATTTATATGTTTATTTTAAAAGTAATACCCTTAAAACCTAGCTTAAAATCCAAACGCGTATGGTTACCTTAATAAAAACCCCTTAAAATGTAGCTAAAGGTTGCAGCTTTATCAAATTAAATCAATAATTCCATTACTATTCGGCAATCATGAACAGATCGATGCGCAAGAGTGACATTAAATGGCTGCCTACTGCAAAATCGATATCAAAATGCTTGTAAAATATGAATTTATATGTTTATTTTAAAAGTAATACCCTTAAAACCTAGCTTAAAATCCAAACGCGTATGGTTACCTTAATAAAAACCCCTTAAAATGTAGCTAAAGGTTGCAGCTTTATCAAATTAAATCAATAATTCCATTACTATTCGGCAATCATGAACAGATCGATGCGCAAGAGTGACATTAAATGGCTGCCTACTGCAAAATCGATATCAAAATGCTTGTAAAATATGAATTTATATGTTTATTTTAAAAGTAATACCCTTAAAACCTAGCTTAAAATCCAAACGCGTATGGTTACCTTAATAAAAACCCCTTAAAATGTAGCTAAAGGTTGCAGCTTTATCAAATTAAATCAATAATTCCATTACTATTCGGCAATCATGAACAGATCGATGCGCAAGAGTGACATTAAATGGCTGCCTACTGCAAAATCGATATCAAAATGCTTGTAAAATATGAATTTATATGTTTATTTTAAAAGTAATACCCTTAAAACCTAGCTTAAAATCCAAACGCGTATGGTTACCTTAATAAAAACCCCTTAAAATGTAGCTAAAGGTTGCAGCTTTATCAAATTAAATCAATAATTCCATTACTATTCGGCAATCATGAACAGATCGATGCGCAAGAGTGACATTAAATGGCTGCCTACTGCAAAATCGATATCAAAATGCTTGTAAAATATGAATTTATATGTTTATTTTAAAAGTAATACCCTTAAAACCTAGCTTAAAATCCAAACGCGTATGGTTACCTTAATAAAAACCCCTTAAAATGTAGCTAAAGGTTGCAGCTTTATCAAATTAAATCAATAATTCCATTACTATTCGGCAATCATGAACAGATCGATGCGCAAGAGTGACATTAAATGGCTGCCTACTGCAAAATCGATATCAAAATGCTTGTAAAATATGAATTTATATGTTTATTTTAAAAGTAATACCCTTAAAACCTAGCTTAAAATCCAAACGCGTATGGTTACCTTAATAAAAACCCCTTAAAATGTAGCTAAAGGTTGCAGCTTTATCAAATTAAATCAATAATTCCATTACTATTCGGCAATCATGAACAGATCGATGCGCAAGAGTGACATTAAATGGCTGCCTACTGCAAAATCGATATCAAAATGCTTGTAAAATATGAATTTATATGTTTATTTTAAAAGTAATACCCTTAAAACCTAGCTTAAAATCCAAACGCGTATGGTTACCTTAATAAAAACCCCTTAAAATGTAGCTAAAGGTTGCAGCTTTATCAAATTAAATCAATAATTCCATTACTATTCGGCAATCATGAACAGATCGATGCGCAAGAGTGACATTAAATGGCTGCCTACTGCAAAATCGATATCAAAATGCTTGTAAAATATGAATTTATATGTTTATTTTAAAAGTAATACCCTTAAAACCTAGCTTAAAATCCAAACGCGTATGGTTACCTTAATAAAAACCCCTTAAAATGTAGCTAAAGGTTGCAGCTTTATCAAATTAAATCAATAATTCCATTACTATTCGGCAATCATGAACAGATCGATGCGCAAGAGTGACATTAAATGGCTGCCTACTGCAAAATCGATATCAAAATGCTTGTAAAATATGAATTTATATGTTTATTTTAAAAGTAATACCCTTAAAACCTAGCTTAAAATCCAAACGCGTATGGTTACCTTAATAAAAACCCCTTAAAATGTAGCTAAAGGTTGCAGCTTTATCAAATTAAATCAATAATTCCATTACTATTCGGCAATCATGAACAGATCGATGCGCAAGAGTGACATTAAATGGCTGCCTACTGCAAAATCGATATCAAAATGCTTGTAAAATATGAATTTATATGTTTATTTTAAAAGTAATACCCTTAAAACCTAGCTTAAAATCCAAACGCGTATGGTTACCTTAATAAAAACCCCTTAAAATGTAGCTAAAGGTTGCAGCTTTATCAAATTAAATCAATAATTCCATTACTATTCGGCAATCATGAACAGATCGATGCGCAAGAGTGACATTAAATGGCTGCCTACTGCAAAATCGATATCAAAATGCTTGTAAAATATGAATTTATATGTTTATTTTAAAAGTAATACCCTTAAAACCTAGCTTAAAATCCAAACGCGTATGGTTACCTTAATAAAAACCCCTTAAAATGTAGCTAAAGGTTGCAGCTTTATCAAATTAAATCAATAATTCCATTACTATTCGGCAATCATGAACAGATCGATGCGCAAGAGTGACATTAAATGGCTGCCTACTGCAAAATCGATATCAAAATGCTTGTAAAATATGAATTTATATGTTTATTTTAAAAGTAATACCCTTAAAACCTAGCTTAAAATCCAAACGCGTATGGTTACCTTAATAAAAACCCCTTAAAATGTAGCTAAAGGTTGCAGCTTTATCAAATTAAATCAATAATTCCATTACTATTCGGCAATCATGAACAGATCGATGCGCAAGAGTGACATTAAATGGCTGCCTACTGCAAAATCGATATCAAAATGCTTGTAAAATATGAATTTATATGTTTATTTTAAAAGTAATACCCTTAAAACCTAGCTTAAAATCCAAACGCGTATGGTTACCTTAATAAAAACCCCTTAAAATGTAGCTAAAGGTTGCAGCTTTATCAAATTAAATCAATAATTCCATTACTATTCGGCAATCATGAACAGATCGATGCGCAAGAGTGACATTAAATGGCTGCCTACTGCAAAATCGATATCAAAATGCTTGTAAAATATGAATTTATATGTTTATTTTAAAAGTAATACCCTTAAAACCTAGCTTAAAATCCAAACGCGTATGGTTACCTTAATAAAAACCCCTTAAAATGTAGCTAAAGGTTGCAGCTTTATCAAATTAAATCAATAATTCCATTACTATTCGGCAATCATGAACAGATCGATGCGCAAGAGTGACATTAAATGGCTGCCTACTGCAAAATCGATATCAAAATGCTTGTAAAATATGAATTTATATGTTTATTTTAAAAGTAATACCCTTAAAACCTAGCTTAAAATCCAAACGCGTATGGTTACCTTAATAAAAACCCCTTAAAATGTAGCTAAAGGTTGCAGCTTTATCAAATTAAATCAATAATTCCATTACTATTCGGCAATCATGAACAGATCGATGCGCAAGAGTGACATTAAATGGCTGCCTACTGCAAAATCGATATCAAAATGCTTGTAAAATATGAATTTATATGTTTATTTTAAAAGTAATACCCTTAAAACCTAGCTTAAAATCCAAACGCGTATGGTTACCTTAATAAAAACCCCTTAAAATGTAGCTAAAGGTTGCAGCTTTATCAAATTAAATCAATAATTCCATTACTATTCGGCAATCATGAACAGATCGATGCGCAAGAGTGACATTAAATGGCTGCCTACTGCAAAATCGATATCAAAATGCTTGTAAAATATGAATTTATATGTTTATTTTAAAAGTAATACCCTTAAAACCTAGCTTAAAATCCAAACGCGTATGGTTACCTTAATAAAAACCCCTTAAAATGTAGCTAAAGGTTGCAGCTTTATCAAATTAAATCAATAATTCCATTACTATTCGGCAATCATGAACAGATCGATGCGCAAGAGTGACATTAAATGGCTGCCTACTGCAAAATCGATATCAAAATGCTTGTAAAATATGAATTTATATGTTTATTTTAAAAGTAATACCCTTAAAACCTAGCTTAAAATCCAAACGCGTATGGTTACCTTAATAAAAACCCCTTAAAATGTAGCTAAAGGTTGCAGCTTTATCAAATTAAATCAATAATTCCATTACTATTCGGCAATCATGAACAGATCGATGCGCAAGAGTGACATTAAATGGCTGCCTACTGCAAAATCGATATCAAAATGCTTGTAAAATATGAATTTATATGTTTATTTTAAAAGTAATACCCTTAAAACCTAGCTTAAAATCCAAACGCGTATGGTTACCTTAATAAAAACCCCTTAAAATGTAGCTAAAGGTTGCAGCTTTATCAAATTAAATCAATAATTCCATTACTATTCGGCAATCATGAACAGATCGATGCGCAAGAGTGACATTAAATGGCTGCCTACTGCAAAATCGATATCAAAATGCTTGTAAAATATGAATTTATATGTTTATTTTAAAAGTAATACCCTTAAAACCTAGCTTAAAATCCAAACGCGTATGGTTACCTTAATAAAAACCCCTTAAAATGTAGCTAAAGGTTGCAGCTTTATCAAATTAAATCAATAATTCCATTACTATTCGGCAATCATGAACAGATCGATGCGCAAGAGTGACATTAAATGGCTGCCTACTGCAAAATCGATATCAAAATGCTTGTAAAATATGAATTTATATGTTTATTTTAAAAGTAATACCCTTAAAACCTAGCTTAAAATCCAAACGCGTATGGTTACCTTAATAAAAACCCCTTAAAATGTAGCTAAAGGTTGCAGCTTTATCAAATTAAATCAATAATTCCATTACTATTCGGCAATCATGAACAGATCGATGCGCAAGAGTGACATTAAATGGCTGCCTACTGCAAAATCGATATCAAAATGCTTGTAAAATATGAATTTATATGTTTATTTTAAAAGTAATACCCTTAAAACCTAGCTTAAAATCCAAACGCGTATGGTTACCTTAATAAAAACCCCTTAAAATGTAGCTAAAGGTTGCAGCTTTATCAAATTAAATCAATAATTCCATTACTATTCGGCAATCATGAACAGATCGATGCGCAAGAGTGACATTAAATGGCTGCCTACTGCAAAATCGATATCAAAATGCTTGTAAAATATGAATTTATATGTTTATTTTAAAAGTAATACCCTTAAAACCTAGCTTAAAATCCAAACGCGTATGGTTACCTTAATAAAAACCCCTTAAAATGTAGCTAAAGGTTGCAGCTTTATCAAATTAAATCAATAATTCCATTACTATTCGGCAATCATGAACAGATCGATGCGCAAGAGTGACATTAAATGGCTGCCTACTGCAAAATCGATATCAAAATGCTTGTAAAATATGAATTTATATGTTTATTTTAAAAGTAATACCCTTAAAACCTAGCTTAAAATCCAAACGCGTATGGTTACCTTAATAAAAACCCCTTAAAATGTAGCTAAAGGTTGCAGCTTTATCAAATTAAATCAATAATTCCATTACTATTCGGCAATCATGAACAGATCGATGCGCAAGAGTGACATTAAATGGCTGCCTACTGCAAAATCGATATCAAAATGCTTGTAAAATATGAATTTATATGTTTATTTTAAAAGTAATACCCTTAAAACCTAGCTTAAAATCCAAACGCGTATGGTTACCTTAATAAAAACCCCTTAAAATGTAGCTAAAGGTTGCAGCTTTATCAAATTAAATCAATAATTCCATTACTATTCGGCAATCATGAACAGATCGATGCGCAAGAGTGACATTAAATGGCTGCCTACTGCAAAATCGATATCAAAATGCTTGTAAAATATGAATTTATATGTTTATTTTAAAAGTAATACCCTTAAAACCTAGCTTAAAATCCAAACGCGTATGGTTACCTTAATAAAAACCCCTTAAAATGTAGCTAAAGGTTGCAGCTTTATCAAATTAAATCAATAATTCCATTACTATTCGGCAATCATGAACAGATCGATGCGCAAGAGTGACATTAAATGGCTGCCTACTGCAAAATCGATATCAAAATGCTTGTAAAATATGAATTTATATGTTTATTTTAAAAGTAATACCCTTAAAACCTAGCTTAAAATCCAAACGCGTATGGTTACCTTAATAAAAACCCCTTAAAATGTAGCTAAAGGTTGCAGCTTTATCAAATTAAATCAATAATTCCATTACTATTCGGCAATCATGAACAGATCGATGCGCAAGAGTGACATTAAATGGCTGCCTACTGCAAAATCGATATCAAAATGCTTGTAAAATATGAATTTATATGTTTATTTTAAAAGTAATACCCTTAAAACCTAGCTTAAAATCCAAACGCGTATGGTTACCTTAATAAAAACCCCTTAAAATGTAGCTAAAGGTTGCAGCTTTATCAAATTAAATCAATAATTCCATTACTATTCGGCAATCATGAACAGATCGATGCGCAAGAGTGACATTAAATGGCTGCCTACTGCAAAATCGATATCAAAATGCTTGTAAAATATGAATTTATATGTTTATTTTAAAAGTAATACCCTTAAAACCTAGCTTAAAATCCAAACGCGTATGGTTACCTTAATAAAAACCCCTTAAAATGTAGCTAAAGGTTGCAGCTTTATCAAATTAAATCAATAATTCCATTACTATTCGGCAATCATGAACAGATCGATGCGCAAGAGTGACATTAAATGGCTGCCTACTGCAAAATCGATATCAAAATGCTTGTAAAATATGAATTTATATGTTTATTTTAAAAGTAATACCCTTAAAACCTAGCTTAAAATCCAAACGCGTATGGTTACCTTAATAAAAACCCCTTAAAATGTAGCTAAAGGTTGCAGCTTTATCAAATTAAATCAATAATTCCATTACTATTCGGCAATCATGAACAGATCGATGCGCAAGAGTGACATTAAATGGCTGCCTACTGCAAAATCGATATCAAAATGCTTGTAAAATATGAATTTATATGTTTATTTTAAAAGTAATACCCTTAAAACCTAGCTTAAAATCCAAACGCGTATGGTTACCTTAATAAAAACCCCTTAAAATGTAGCTAAAGGTTGCAGCTTTATCAAATTAAATCAATAATTCCATTACTATTCGGCAATCATGAACAGATCGATGCGCAAGAGTGACATTAAATGGCTGCCTACTGCAAAATCGATATCAAAATGCTTGTAAAATATGAATTTATATGTTTATTTTAAAAGTAATACCCTTAAAACCTAGCTTAAAATCCAAACGCGTATGGTTACCTTAATAAAAACCCCTTAAAATGTAGCTAAAGGTTGCAGCTTTATCAAATTAAATCAATAATTCCATTACTATTCGGCAATCATGAACAGATCGATGCGCAAGAGTGACATTAAATGGCTGCCTACTGCAAAATCGATATCAAAATGCTTGTAAAATATGAATTTATATGTTTATTTTAAAAGTAATACCCTTAAAACCTAGCTTAAAATCCAAACGCGTATGGTTACCTTAATAAAAACCCCTTAAAATGTAGCTAAAGGTTGCAGCTTTATCAAATTAAATCAATAATTCCATTACTATTCGGCAATCATGAACAGATCGATGCGCAAGAGTGACATTAAATGGCTGCCTACTGCAAAATCGATATCAAAATGCTTGTAAAATATGAATTTATATGTTTATTTTAAAAGTAATACCCTTAAAACCTAGCTTAAAATCCAAACGCGTATGGTTACCTTAATAAAAACCCCTTAAAATGTAGCTAAAGGTTGCAGCTTTATCAAATTAAATCAATAATTCCATTACTATTCGGCAATCATGAACAGATCGATGCGCAAGAGTGACATTAAATGGCTGCCTACTGCAAAATCGATATCAAAATGCTTGTAAAATATGAATTTATATGTTTATTTTAAAAGTAATACCCTTAAAACCTAGCTTAAAATCCAAACGCGTATGGTTACCTTAATAAAAACCCCTTAAAATGTAGCTAAAGGTTGCAGCTTTATCAAATTAAATCAATAATTCCATTACTATTCGGCAATCATGAACAGATCGATGCGCAAGAGTGACATTAAATGGCTGCCTACTGCAAAATCGATATCAAAATGCTTGTAAAATATGAATTTATATGTTTATTTTAAAAGTAATACCCTTAAAACCTAGCTTAAAATCCAAACGCGTATGGTTACCTTAATAAAAACCCCTTAAAATGTAGCTAAAGGTTGCAGCTTTATCAAATTAAATCAATAATTCCATTACTATTCGGCAATCATGAACAGATCGATGCGCAAGAGTGACATTAAATGGCTGCCTACTGCAAAATCGATATCAAAATGCTTGTAAAATATGAATTTATATGTTTATTTTAAAAGTAATACCCTTAAAACCTAGCTTAAAATCCAAACGCGTATGGTTACCTTAATAAAAACCCCTTAAAATGTAGCTAAAGGTTGCAGCTTTATCAAATTAAATCAATAATTCCATTACTATTCGGCAATCATGAACAGATCGATGCGCAAGAGTGACATTAAATGGCTGCCTACTGCAAAATCGATATCAAAATGCTTGTAAAATATGAATTTATATGTTTATTTTAAAAGTAATACCCTTAAAACCTAGCTTAAAATCCAAACGCGTATGGTTACCTTAATAAAAACCCCTTAAAATGTAGCTAAAGGTTGCAGCTTTATCAAATTAAATCAATAATTCCATTACTATTCGGCAATCATGAACAGATCGATGCGCAAGAGTGACATTAAATGGCTGCCTACTGCAAAATCGATATCAAAATGCTTGTAAAATATGAATTTATATGTTTATTTTAAAAGTAATACCCTTAAAACCTAGCTTAAAATCCAAACGCGTATGGTTACCTTAATAAAAACCCCTTAAAATGTAGCTAAAGGTTGCAGCTTTATCAAATTAAATCAATAATTCCATTACTATTCGGCAATCATGAACAGATCGATGCGCAAGAGTGACATTAAATGGCTGCCTACTGCAAAATCGATATCAAAATGCTTGTAAAATATGAATTTATATGTTTATTTTAAAAGTAATACCCTTAAAACCTAGCTTAAAATCCAAACGCGTATGGTTACCTTAATAAAAACCCCTTAAAATGTAGCTAAAGGTTGCAGCTTTATCAAATTAAATCAATAATTCCATTACTATTCGGCAATCATGAACAGATCGATGCGCAAGAGTGACATTAAATGGCTGCCTACTGCAAAATCGATATCAAAATGCTTGTAAAATATGAATTTATATGTTTATTTTAAAAGTAATACCCTTAAAACCTAGCTTAAAATCCAAACGCGTATGGTTACCTTAATAAAAACCCCTTAAAATGTAGCTAAAGGTTGCAGCTTTATCAAATTAAATCAATAATTCCATTACTATTCGGCAATCATGAACAGATCGATGCGCAAGAGTGACATTAAATGGCTGCCTACTGCAAAATCGATATCAAAATGCTTGTAAAATATGAATTTATATGTTTATTTTAAAAGTAATACCCTTAAAACCTAGCTTAAAATCCAAACGCGTATGGTTACCTTAATAAAAACCCCTTAAAATGTAGCTAAAGGTTGCAGCTTTATCAAATTAAATCAATAATTCCATTACTATTCGGCAATCATGAACAGATCGATGCGCAAGAGTGACATTAAATGGCTGCCTACTGCAAAATCGATATCAAAATGCTTGTAAAATATGAATTTATATGTTTATTTTAAAAGTAATACCCTTAAAACCTAGCTTAAAATCCAAACGCGTATGGTTACCTTAATAAAAACCCCTTAAAATGTAGCTAAAGGTTGCAGCTTTATCAAATTAAATCAATAATTCCATTACTATTCGGCAATCATGAACAGATCGATGCGCAAGAGTGACATTAAATGGCTGCCTACTGCAAAATCGATATCAAAATGCTTGTAAAATATGAATTTATATGTTTATTTTAAAAGTAATACCCTTAAAACCTAGCTTAAAATCCAAACGCGTATGGTTACCTTAATAAAAACCCCTTAAAATGTAGCTAAAGGTTGCAGCTTTATCAAATTAAATCAATAATTCCATTACTATTCGGCAATCATGAACAGATCGATGCGCAAGAGTGACATTAAATGGCTGCCTACTGCAAAATCGATATCAAAATGCTTGTAAAATATGAATTTATATGTTTATTTTAAAAGTAATACCCTTAAAACCTAGCTTAAAATCCAAACGCGTATGGTTACCTTAATAAAAACCCCTTAAAATGTAGCTAAAGGTTGCAGCTTTATCAAATTAAATCAATAATTCCATTACTATTCGGCAATCATGAACAGATCGATGCGCAAGAGTGACATTAAATGGCTGCCTACTGCAAAATCGATATCAAAATGCTTGTAAAATATGAATTTATATGTTTATTTTAAAAGTAATACCCTTAAAACCTAGCTTAAAATCCAAACGCGTATGGTTACCTTAATAAAAACCCCTTAAAATGTAGCTAAAGGTTGCAGCTTTATCAAATTAAATCAATAATTCCATTACTATTCGGCAATCATGAACAGATCGATGCGCAAGAGTGACATTAAATGGCTGCCTACTGCAAAATCGATATCAAAATGCTTGTAAAATATGAATTTATATGTTTATTTTAAAAGTAATACCCTTAAAACCTAGCTTAAAATCCAAACGCGTATGGTTACCTTAATAAAAACCCCTTAAAATGTAGCTAAAGGTTGCAGCTTTATCAAATTAAATCAATAATTCCATTACTATTCGGCAATCATGAACAGATCGATGCGCAAGAGTGACATTAAATGGCTGCCTACTGCAAAATCGATATCAAAATGCTTGTAAAATATGAATTTATATGTTTATTTTAAAAGTAATACCCTTAAAACCTAGCTTAAAATCCAAACGCGTATGGTTACCTTAATAAAAACCCCTTAAAATGTAGCTAAAGGTTGCAGCTTTATCAAATTAAATCAATAATTCCATTACTATTCGGCAATCATGAACAGATCGATGCGCAAGAGTGACATTAAATGGCTGCCTACTGCAAAATCGATATCAAAATGCTTGTAAAATATGAATTTATATGTTTATTTTAAAAGTAATACCCTTAAAACCTAGCTTAAAATCCAAACGCGTATGGTTACCTTAATAAAAACCCCTTAAAATGTAGCTAAAGGTTGCAGCTTTATCAAATTAAATCAATAATTCCATTACTATTCGGCAATCATGAACAGATCGATGCGCAAGAGTGACATTAAATGGCTGCCTACTGCAAAATCGATATCAAAATGCTTGTAAAATATGAATTTATATGTTTATTTTAAAAGTAATACCCTTAAAACCTAGCTTAAAATCCAAACGCGTATGGTTACCTTAATAAAAACCCCTTAAAATGTAGCTAAAGGTTGCAGCTTTATCAAATTAAATCAATAATTCCATTACTATTCGGCAATCATGAACAGATCGATGCGCAAGAGTGACATTAAATGGCTGCCTACTGCAAAATCGATATCAAAATGCTTGTAAAATATGAATTTATATGTTTATTTTAAAAGTAATACCCTTAAAACTTAGCTGGAGTCTTGTGTATTCTATCTTAGTCTGTCGTCTCTGTGTACCTCGACCGTCTTCCATTCATTGGGTCTATTTATCTTCCCTTCCGGACGTATCCTACACTAGTACCTTACGACAGCAAACTTGCCAATTATGAAAATTTTGCCCACCCACCCTCCCAGGCACGAAGTGCTAAAGGGGACGTGTACGGCGCACGCACCGCGACAAACATGGTGGAGGAGGTGTGGATAGTTATATATATGTGACAGTTTTGCGAACACGTATCTGTGAATTGTGAATGCAACATGTATATGAGCCAGAAGCGTGTGAACGAAAATAAGTACCACCTGCTGCAATACTGCAACAGTATTACTCGGATATAAGCAGTTTTTGGGTGTAAATATGCGTTTTCTACAAACGAGGAGTGCTTAGTGCGTATAAACCGAAATCGATTTTGAAGCTACAATGCACTATTGGGTAATAATAACGCAATTTTTTGTTAATTGAGTACGCCTTATAATAAATATGAATTTTATATACTTTATTGACTATGGTGGGTTTTGGTTTAGGGTCATTGCATAAAAGGGGGGAATACTGTGCTGTGAAATGGGAAGGTTGGCTGCGATTAGTATCAGCTGGTAGCGTCATTTTACATGTGGGTTAGCAAAAAATCTATTACGAAGAGCAGGAAAAGACGAGCTTGTTTTTTATTTGGCATTGCTTTGTTTTTGATTGCGATATGTGTACCTTGTTTTTTTTTTATTGTGTAAGTTTTCGCATAAAGGTGCAACAGACTTTACGCACATGCAAAAGTTAATTTTAAAAATATGTTCAGCACTGAGTTGACAATTCATTATTGCAGCTGTACCTATTATTTTGGTAGTTATTTTAAAAATGTGAAGAAGTTTTCGTAATGTGTATTAATTTCTGAGTTTATTCACGCGATCAATTATGCATTTATACTGAATTGTGGTGCTACAATAACGTGTAATAGAAACAGAAATTATTTACAGAAATAAATTATTTCATACGCTGAAGTCAGCAGATATTCGGTTGCTTTTTCCTTCAGTTCATGTCTCATTGAGTTTGCCGTTTCTAGTGCAGCACGAAACAGTGATGGCAAGTTGAACTCTTTTCAAACGCAGAGGTGCAACTCAAGCAATGCAAACGTTAAGGCTTTGAGGGCAGTCAGCAAAAACTGATGTAAAATCATATTAAAACACGAGGCAACATACTTATGACGTTTTTCAGCAACAACGTTTTTTTGCAATCAATTTCCTATAAACGTACTACAGAATGAAAGCAAAAACAAACCAATTATTTTATTTGCAAATAAACATCGAACGCACCAGCAGCCCTTGCCCTGGCGTTTGTATGGCGAATGTTTTGTACGAATGTTTTGTTCTTTAGTGGTTGGGATTGTAATACCGAGGTGCTCTTAGTTAATATATTGGTAATTTATTTATTGACTCTTTTTATGGAGCTTTTCATTATTAAAAAAAATGGAGATTAATAAGAAATAATTAAATAAATTTCATATTGGATGCAGCTGAGGATTGAACCCGGGTCTCCTAGTGGCCCAAGCAATTTAACGCACTGATCAGCAAATCCGCGGCGGTCGCAATAAAAAATGGCAGTTGCCGACCGTGAAAGCGAAACTTTCTTGCTTACGGAGTCACTATGCACCGGCCAACGCGGCCCGACCAGTGACTACGTGACGTGCAACTCGGAGGAGAAATGATTTTCAGACCATTTTTTGCTTTTTCCAATCGTCCGATAGTGTACGGGTTTTTTACCCAAACATTCGCACAGCACCGGTTACCAGTCAATTGTTTGCATCTTAAAGTGCTAACTTTTCTTATTCGCTGTAAATATAGCATTGCAAATCAACTTGTTTTACTGGTCTTAGTAATTTTGATTGTAACGCGTACAAAAAAAAAGCAGAAATAAATTATTTCATACGCTGAAGTCAGCAGATATTCGGTTGCTTTTTCCTTCAGTTCATGTCTCATTGAGTTTGCCGTTTCTAGTGCAGCACAAAACAGTGATGGCAAGTTGAACTCTTTTCAAACGCAGAGCTGCAACTCAAGCAATGCAAACGTTAAGGCTTTGAGGGCAGTCAGCAAAAACTGATGTAAAATCCCTACAAACGGATGGTGATGGCCTTTCTGCAAAATCGATATCAATATGCTTGTAAAATATGAATTTATATGTTTATTTTAAAAGTAATACCCTTAAAACCTAGCTTAAAATCCAAACGCGTATGGTTACCTTAATAAAAACCCCTTAAAATGTAGCTAAAGGTTGTAGCTTTATCAAATTAAATCAATAATTCCATTACTATTCGGCAATCATGAACAGATCGATGCGCAAGAGTGACATTAAATGGCTGCCTACTGCAAAATCGATATCAAAATGCTTCTAAAATATGAATTTATATGTTTATTTTAAAAGTAATACCCTTAAAACCTAGCTTAAAATCCAAACGCGTATGGTAACCTTAATAAAAACCCCTTAAAATGTAGCTAAAGGTTGCAGCTTTATCAAATTAAATCAATAATTCCATTACTATTCGGCAATCATGAACAGATCGATGCGCAAGAGTGACATTAAATGGCTGCCTACTGCAAAATCGATATCAAAATGCTTGTAAAATATGAATTTATATGTTTATTTTAAAAGTAATACCCTTAAAACCTAGCTTAAAATCCAAACGCGTATGGTTACCTTAATAAAAACCCCTTAAAATGTAGCTAAAGGTTGCAGCTTTATCAAATTAAATCAATAATTCCATTACTATTCGGCAATCATGAACAGATCGATGCGCAAGAGTGACATTAAATGGCTGCCTACTGCAAAATCGATATCAAAATGCTTGTAAAATATGAATTTATATGTTTATTTTAAAAGTAATACCCTTAAAACCTAGCTTAAAATCCAAACGCGTATGGTTACCTTAATAAAAACCCCTTAAAATGTAGCTAAAGGTTGCAGCTTTATCAAATTAAATCAATAATTCCATTACTATTCGGCAATCATGAACAGATCGATGCGCAAGAGTGACATTAAATGGCTGCCTACTGCAAAATCGATATCAAAATGCTTGTAAAATATGAATTTATATGTTTATTTTAAAAGTAATACCCTTAAAACCTAGCTTAAAATCCAAACGCGTATGGTTACCTTAATAAAAACCCCTTAAAATGTAGCTAAAGGTTGCAGCTTTATCAAATTAAATCAATAATTCCATTACTATTCGGCAATCATGAACAGATCGATGCGCAAGAGTGACATTAAATGGCTGCCTACTGCAAAATCGATATCAAAATGCTTGTAAAATATGAATTTATATGTTTATTTTAAAAGTAATACCCTTAAAACCTAGCTTAAAATCCAAACGCGTATGGTTACCTTAATAAAAACCCCTTAAAATGTAGCTAAAGGTTGCAGCTTTATCAAATTAAATCAATAATTCCATTACTATTCGGCAATCATGAACAGATCGATGCGCAAGAGTGACATTAAATGGCTGCCTACTGCAAAATCGATATCAAAATGCTTGTAAAATATGAATTTATATGTTTATTTTAAAAGTAATACCCTTAAAACCTAGCTTAAAATCCAAACGCGTATGGTTACCTTAATAAAAACCCCTTAAAATGTAGCTAAAGGTTGCAGCTTTATCAAATTAAATCAATAATTCCATTACTATTCGGCAATCATGAACAGATCGATGCGCAAGAGTGACATTAAATGGCTGCCTACTGCAAAATCGATATCAAAATGCTTGTAAAATATGAATTTATATGTTT
Source organism: Melieria crassipennis (assembly GCA_963668005.1). Taxonomy (NCBI): domain Eukaryota; kingdom Metazoa; phylum Arthropoda; class Insecta; order Diptera; family Ulidiidae; genus Melieria; species Melieria crassipennis. The sequence goes on along the minus strand of CAVLFC010000068.1, from coordinate 203,863 downwards.
ATTTTAAAAGTAATACCCTTAAAACCTAGCTTAAAATCCAAACGCGTATGGTTACCTTAATAAAAACCCCTTAAAATGTAGCTAAAGGTTGCAGCTTTATCAAATTAAATCAATAATTCCATTACTATTCGGCAATCATGAACAGATCGATGCGCAAGAGTGACATTAAATGGCTGCCTACTGCAAAATCGATATCAAAATGCTTGTAAAATATGAATTTATATGTTTATTTTAAAAGTAATACCCTTAAAACCTAGCTTAAAATCCAAACGCGTATGGTTACCTTAATAAAAACCCCTTAAAATGTAGCTAAAGGTTGCAGCTTTATCAAATTAAATCAATAATTCCATTACTATTCGGCAATCATGAACAGATCGATGCGCAAGAGTGACATTAAATGGCTGCCTACTGCAAAATCGATATCAAAATGCTTGTAAAATATGAATTTATATGTTTATTTTAAAAGTAATACCCTTAAAACCTAGCTTAAAATCCAAACGCGTATGGTTACCTTAATAAAAACCCCTTAAAATGTAGCTAAAGGTTGCAGCTTTATCAAATTAAATCAATAATTCCATTACTATTCGGCAATCATGAACAGATCGATGCGCAAGAGTGACATTAAATGGCTGCCTACTGCAAAATCGATATCAAAATGCTTGTAAAATATGAATTTATATGTTTATTTTAAAAGTAATACCCTTAAAACCTAGCTTAAAATCCAAACGCGTATGGTTACCTTAATAAAAACCCCTTAAAATGTAGCTAAAGGTTGCAGCTTTATCAAATTAAATCAATAATTCCATTACTATTCGGCAATCATGAACAGATCGATGCGCAAGAGTGACATTAAATGGCTGCCTACTGCAAAATCGATATCAAAATGCTTGTAAAATATGAATTTATATGTTTATTTTAAAAGTAATACCCTTAAAACCTAGCTTAAAATCCAAACGCGTATGGTTACCTTAATAAAAACCCCTTAAAATGTAGCTAAAGGTTGCAGCTTTATCAAATTAAATCAATAATTCCATTACTATTCGGCAATCATGAACAGATCGATGCGCAAGAGTGACATTAAATGGCTGCCTACTGCAAAATCGATATCAAAATGCTTGTAAAATATGAATTTATATGTTTATTTTAAAAGTAATACCCTTAAAACCTAGCTTAAAATCCAAACGCGTATGGTTACCTTAATAAAAACCCCTTAAAATGTAGCTAAAGGTTGCAGCTTTATCAAATTAAATCAATAATTCCATTACTATTCGGCAATCATGAACAGATCGATGCGCAAGAGTGACATTAAATGGCTGCCTACTGCAAAATCGATATCAAAATGCTTGTAAAATATGAATTTATATGTTTATTTTAAAAGTAATACCCTTAAAACCTAGCTTAAAATCCAAACGCGTATGGTTACCTTAATAAAAACCCCTTAAAATGTAGCTAAAGGTTGCAGCTTTATCAAATTAAATCAATAATTCCATTACTATTCGGCAATCATGAACAGATCGATGCGCAAGAGTGACATTAAATGGCTGCCTACTGCAAAATCGATATCAAAATGCTTGTAAAATATGAATTTATATGTTTATTTTAAAAGTAATACCCTTAAAACCTAGCTTAAAATCCAAACGCGTATGGTTACCTTAATAAAAACCCCTTAAAATGTAGCTAAAGGTTGCAGCGTTATCAAATTAAATCAATAATTCCATTACTATTCGGCAATCATGAACAGATCGATGCGCAAGAGTGACATTAAATGGCTGCCTACTGCAAAATCGATATCAAAATGCTTGTAAAATATGAATTTATATGTTTATTTTAAAAGTAATACCCTTAAAACCTAGCTTAAAATCCAAACGCGTATGGTTACCTTAATAAAAACCCCTTAAAATGTAGCTAAAGGTTGCAGCTTTATCAAATTAAATCAATAATTCCATTACTATTCGGCAATCATGAACAGATCGATGCGCAAGAGTGACATTAAATGGCTGCCTACTGCAAAATCGATATCAAAATGCTTGTAAAATATGAATTTATATGTTTATTTTAAAAGTAATACCCTTAAAACCTAGCTTAAAATCCAAACGCGTATGGTTACCTTAATAAAAACCCCTTAAAATGTAGCTAAAGGTTGCAGCTTTATCAAATTAAATCAATAATTCCATTACTATTCGGCAATCATGAACAGATCGATGCGCAAGAGTGACATTAAATGGCTGCCTACTGCAAAATCGATATCAAAATGCTTGTAAAATATGAATTTATATGTTTATTTTAAAAGTAATACCCTTAAAACCTAGCTTAAAATCCAAACGCGTATGGTTACCTTAATAAAAACCCCTTAAAATGTAGCTAAAGGTTGCAGCTTTATCAAATTAAATCAATAATTCCATTACTATTCGGCAATCATGAACAGATCGATGCGCAAGAGTGACATTAAATGGCTGCCTACTGCAAAATCGATATCAAAATGCTTGTAAAATATGAATTTATATGTTTATTTTAAAAGTAATACCCTTAAAACCTAGCTTAAAATCCAAACGCGTATGGTTACCTTAATAAAAACCCCTTAAAATGTAGCTAAAGGTTGCAGCTTTATCAAATTAAATCAATAATTCCATTACTATTCGGCAATCATGAACAGATCGATGCGCAAGAGTGACATTAAATGGCTGCCTACTGCAAAATCGATATCAAAATGCTTGTAAAATATGAATTTATATGTTTATTTTAAAAGTAATACCCTTAAAACCTAGCTTAAAATCCAAACGCGTATGGTTACCTTAATAAAAACCCCTTAAAATGTAGCTAAAGGTTGCAGCTTTATCAAATTAAATCAATAATTCCATTACTATTCGGCAATCATGAACAGATCGATGCGCAAGAGTGACATTAAATGGCTGCCTACTGCAAAATCGATATCAAAATGCTTGTAAAATATGAATTTATATGTTTATTTTAAAAGTAATACCCTTAAAACCTAGCTTAAAATCCAAACGCGTATGGTTACCTTAATAAAAACCCCTTAAAATGTAGCTAAAGGTTGCAGCTTTATCAAATTAAATCAATAATTCCATTACTATTCGGCAATCATGAACAGATCGATGCGCAAGAGTGACATTAAATGGCTGCCTACTGCAAAATCGATATCAAAATGCTTGTAAAATATGAATTTATATGTTTATTTTAAAAGTAATACCCTTAAAACCTAGCTTAAAATCCAAACGCGTATGGTTACCTTAATAAAAACCCCTTAAAATGTAGCTAAAGGTTGCAGCTTTATCAAATTAAATCAATAATTCCATTACTATTCGGCAATCATGAACAGATCGATGCGCAAGAGTGACATTAAATGGCTGCCTACTGCAAAATCGATATCAAAATGCTTGTAAAATATGAATTTATATGTTTATTTTAAAAGTAATACCCTTAAAACCTAGCTTAAAATCCAAACGCGTATGGTTACCTTAATAAAAACCCCTTAAAATGTAGCTAAAGGTTGCAGCTTTATCAAATTAAATCAATAATTCCATTACTATTCGGCAATCATGAACAGATCGATGCGCAAGAGTGACATTAAATGGCTGCCTACTGCAAAATCGATATCAAAATGCTTGTAAAATATGAATTTATATGTTTATTTTAAAAGTAATACCCTTAAAACCTAGCTTAAAATCCAAACGCGTATGGTTACCTTAATAAAAACCCCTTAAAATGTAGCTAAAGGTTGCAGCTTTATCAAATTAAATCAATAATTCCATTACTATTCGGCAATCATGAACAGATCGATGCGCAAGAGTGACATTAAATGGCTGCCTACTGCAAAATCGATATCAAAATGCTTGTAAAATATGAATTTATATGTTTATTTTAAAAGTAATACCCTTAAAACCTAGCTTAAAATCCAAACGCGTATGGTTACCTTAATAAAAACCCCTTAAAATGTAGCTAAAGGTTGCAGCTTTATCAAATTAAATCAATAATTCCATTACTATTCGGCAATCATGAACAGATCGATGCGCAAGAGTGACATTAAATGGCTGCCTACTGCAAAATCGATATCAAAATGCTTGTAAAATATGAATTTATATGTTTATTTTAAAAGTAATACCCTTAAAACCTAGCTTAAAATCCAAACGCGTATGGTTACCTTAATAAAAACCCCTTAAAATGTAGCTAAAGGTTGCAGCTTTATCAAATTAAATCAATAATTCCATTACTATTCGGCAATCATGAACAGATCGATGCGCAAGAGTGACATTAAATGGCTGCCTACTGCAAAATCGATATCAAAATGCTTGTAAAATATGAATTTATATGTTTATTTTAAAAGTAATACCCTTAAAACCTAGCTTAAAATCCAAACGCGTATGGTTACCTTAATAAAAACCCCTTAAAATGTAGCTAAAGGTTGCAGCTTTATCAAATTAAATCAATAATTCCATTACTATTCGGCAATCATGAACAGATCGATGCGCAAGAGTGACATTAAATGGCTGCCTACTGCAAAATCGATATCAAAATGCTTGTAAAATATGAATTTATATGTTTATTTTAAAAGTAATACCCTTAAAACCTAGCTTAAAATCCAAACGCGTATGGTTACCTTAATAAAAACCCCTTAAAATGTAGCTAAAGGTTGCAGCTTTATCAAATTAAATCAATAATTCCATTACTATTCGGCAATCATGAACAGATCGATGCGCAAGAGTGACATTAAATGGCTGCCTACTGCAAAATCGATATCAAAATGCTTGTAAAATATGAATTTATATGTTTATTTTAAAAGTAATACCCTTAAAACCTAGCTTAAAATCCAAACGCGTATGGTTACCTTAATAAAAACCCCTTAAAATGTAGCTAAAGGTTGCAGCTTTATCAAATTAAATCAATAATTCCATTACTATTCGGCAATCATGAACAGATCGATGCGCAAGAGTGACATTAAATGGCTGCCTACTGCAAAATCGATATCAAAATGCTTGTAAAATATGAATTTATATGTTTATTTTAAAAGTAATACCCTTAAAACCTAGCTTAAAATCCAAACGCGTATGGTTACCTTAATAAAAACCCCTTAAAATGTAGCTAAAGGTTGCAGCTTTATCAAATTAAATCAATAATTCCATTACTATTCGGCAATCATGAACAGATCGATGCGCAAGAGTGACATTAAATGGCTGCCTACTGCAAAATCGATATCAAAATGCTTGTAAAATATGAATTTATATGTTTATTTTAAAAGTAATACCCTTAAAACCTAGCTTAAAATCCAAACGCGTATGGTTACCTTAATAAAAACCCCTTAAAATGTAGCTAAAGGTTGCAGCTTTATCAAATTAAATCAATAATTCCATTACTATTCGGCAATCATGAACAGATCGATGCGCAAGAGTGACATTAAATGGCTGCCTACTGCAAAATCGATATCAAAATGCTTGTAAAATATGAATTTATATGTTTATTTTAAAAGTAATACCCTTAAAACCTAGCTTAAAATCCAAACGCGTATGGTTACCTTAATAAAAACCCCTTAAAATGTAGCTAAAGGTTGCAGCTTTATCAAATTAAATCAATAATTCCATTACTATTCGGCAATCATGAACAGATCGATGCGCAAGAGTGACATTAAATGGCTGCCTACTGCAAAATCGATATCAAAATGCTTGTAAAATATGAATTTATATGTTTATTTTAAAAGTAATACCCTTAAAACCTAGCTTAAAATCCAAACGCGTATGGTTACCTTAATAAAAACCCCTTAAAATGTAGCTAAAGGTTGCAGCTTTATCAAATTAAATCAATAATTCCATTACTATTCGGCAATCATGAACAGATCGATGCGCAAGAGTGACATTAAATGGCTGCCTACTGCAAAATCGATATCAAAATGCTTGTAAAATATGAATTTATATGTTTATTTTAAAAGTAATACCCTTAAAACCTAGCTTAAAATCCAAACGCGTATGGTTACCTTAATAAAAACCCCTTAAAATGTAGCTAAAGGTTGCAGCTTTATCAAATTAAATCAATAATTCCATTACTATTCGGCAATCATGAACAGATCGATGCGCAAGAGTGACATTAAATGGCTGCCTACTGCAAAATCGATATCAAAATGCTTGTAAAATATGAATTTATATGTTTATTTTAAAAGTAATACCCTTAAAACCTAGCTTAAAATCCAAACGCGTATGGTTACCTTAATAAAAACCCCTTAAAATGTAGCTAAAGGTTGCAGCTTTATCAAATTAAATCAATAATTCCATTACTATTCGGCAATCATGAACAGATCGATGCGCAAGAGTGACATTAAATGGCTGCCTACTGCAAAATCGATATCAAAATGCTTGTAAAATATGAATTTATATGTTTATTTTAAAAGTAATACCCTTAAAACCTAGCTTAAAATCCAAACGCGTATGGTTACCTTAATAAAAACCCCTTAAAATGTAGCTAAAGGTTGCAGCTTTATCAAATTAAATCAATAATTCCATTACTATTCGGCAATCATGAACAGATCGATGCGCAAGAGTGACATTAAATGGCTGCCTACTGCAAAATCGATATCAAAATGCTTGTAAAATATGAATTTATATGTTTATTTTAAAAGTAATACCCTTAAAACCTAGCTTAAAATCCAAACGCGTATGGTTACCTTAATAAAAACCCCTTAAAATGTAGCTAAAGGTTGCAGCTTTATCAAATTAAATCAATAATTCCATTACTATTCGGCAATCATGAACAGATCGATGCGCAAGAGTGACATTAAATGGCTGCCTACTGCAAAATCGATATCAAAATGCTTGTAAAATATGAATTTATATGTTTATTTTAAAAGTAATACCCTTAAAACCTAGCTTAAAATCCAAACGCGTATGGTTACCTTAATAAAAACCCCTTAAAATGTAGCTAAAGGTTGCAGCTTTATCAAATTAAATCAATAATTCCATTACTATTCGGCAATCATGAACAGATCGATGCGCAAGAGTGACATTAAATGGCTGCCTACTGCAAAATCGATATCAAAATGCTTGTAAAATATGAATTTATATGTTTATTTTAAAAGTAATACCCTTAAAACCTAGCTTAAAATCCAAACGCGTATGGTTACCTTAATAAAAACCCCTTAAAATGTAGCTAAAGGTTGCAGCTTTATCAAATTAAATCAATAATTCCATTACTATTCGGCAATCATGAACAGATCGATGCGCAAGAGTGACATTAAATGGCTGCCTACTGCAAAATCGATATCAAAATGCTTGTAAAATATGAATTTATATGTTTATTTTAAAAGTAATACCCTTAAAACCTAGCTTAAAATCCAAACGCGTATGGTTACCTTAATAAAAACCCCTTAAAATGTAGCTAAAGGTTGCAGCTTTATCAAATTAAATCAATAATTCCATTACTATTCGGCAATCATGAACAGATCGATGCGCAAGAGTGACATTAAATGGCTGCCTACTGCAAAATCGATATCAAAATGCTTGTAAAATATGAATTTATATGTTTATTTTAAAAGTAATACCCTTAAAACCTAGCTTAAAATCCAAACGCGTATGGTTACCTTAATAAAAACCCCTTAAAATGTAGCTAAAGGTTGCAGCTTTATCAAATTAAATCAATAATTCCATTACTATTCGGCAATCATGAACAGATCGATGCGCAAGAGTGACATTAAATGGCTGCCTACTGCAAAATCGATATCAAAATGCTTGTAAAATATGAATTTATATGTTTATTTTAAAAGTAATACCCTTAAAACCTAGCTTAAAATCCAAACGCGTATGGTTACCTTAATAAAAACCCCTTAAAATGTAGCTAAAGGTTGCAGCTTTATCAAATTAAATCAATAATTCCATTACTATTCGGCAATCATGAACAGATCGATGCGCAAGAGTGACATTAAATGGCTGCCTACTGCAAAATCGATATCAAAATGCTTGTAAAATATGAATTTATATGTTTATTTTAAAAGTAATACCCTTAAAACCTAGCTTAAAATCCAAACGCGTATGGTTACCTTAATAAAAACCCCTTAAAATGTAGCTAAAGGTTGCAGCTTTATCAAATTAAATCAATAATTCCATTACTATTCGGCAATCATGAACAGATCGATGCGCAAGAGTGACATTAAATGGCTGCCTACTGCAAAATCGATATCAAAATGCTTGTAAAATATGAATTTATATGTTTATTTTAAAAGTAATACCCTTAAAACCTAGCTTAAAATCCAAACGCGTATGGTTACCTTAATAAAAACCCCTTAAAATGTAGCTAAAGGTTGCAGCTTTATCAAATTAAATCAATAATTCCATTACTATTCGGCAATCATGAACAGATCGATGCGCAAGAGTGACATTAAATGGCTGCCTACTGCAAAATCGATATCAAAATGCTTGTAAAATATGAATTTATATGTTTATTTTAAAAGTAATACCCTTAAAACCTAGCTTAAAATCCAAACGCGTATGGTTACCTTAATAAAAACCCCTTAAAATGTAGCTAAAGGTTGCAGCTTTATCAAATTAAATCAATAATTCCATTACTATTCGGCAATCATGAACAGATCGATGCGCAAGAGTGACATTAAATGGCTGCCTACTGCAAAATCGATATCAAAATGCTTGTAAAATATGAATTTATATGTTTATTTTAAAAGTAATACCCTTAAAACCTAGCTTAAAATCCAAACGCGTATGGTTACCTTAATAAAAACCCCTTAAAATGTAGCTAAAGGTTGCAGCTTTATCAAATTAAATCAATAATTCCATTACTATTCGGCAATCATGAACAGATCGATGCGCAAGAGTGACATTAAATGGCTGCCTACTGCAAAATCGATATCAAAATGCTTGTAAAATATGAATTTATATGTTTATTTTAAAAGTAATACCCTTAAAACCTAGCTTAAAATCCAAACGCGTATGGTTACCTTAATAAAAACCCCTTAAAATGTAGCTAAAGGTTGCAGCTTTATCAAATTAAATCAATAATTCCATTACTATTCGGCAATCATGAACAGATCGATGCGCAAGAGTGACATTAAATGGCTGCCTACTGCAAAATCGATATCAAAATGCTTGTAAAATATGAATTTATATGTTTATTTTAAAAGTAATACCCTTAAAACCTAGCTTAAAATCCAAACGCGTATGGTTACCTTAATAAAAACCCCTTAAAATGTAGCTAAAGGTTGCAGCTTTATCAAATTAAATCAATAATTCCATTACTATTCGGCAATCATGAACAGATCGATGCGCAAGAGTGACATTAAATGGCTGCCTACTGCAAAATCGATATCAAAATGCTTGTAAAATATGAATTTATATGTTTATTTTAAAAGTAATACCCTTAAAACCTAGCTTAAAATCCAAACGCGTATGGTTACCTTAATAAAAACCCCTTAAAATGTAGCTAAAGGTTGCAGCTTTATCAAATTAAATCAATAATTCCATTACTATTCGGCAATCATGAACAGATCGATGCGCAAGAGTGACATTAAATGGCTGCCTACTGCAAAATCGATATCAAAATGCTTGTAAAATATGAATTTATATGTTTATTTTAAAAGTAATACCCTTAAAACCTAGCTTAAAATCCAAACGCGTATGGTTACCTTAATAAAAACCCCTTAAAATGTAGCTAAAGGTTGCAGCTTTATCAAATTAAATCAATAATTCCATTACTATTCGGCAATCATGAACAGATCGATGCGCAAGAGTGACATTAAATGGCTGCCTACTGCAAAATCGATATCAAAATGCTTGTAAAATATGAATTTATATGTTTATTTTAAAAGTAATACCCTTAAAACCTAGCTTAAAATCCAAACGCGTATGGTTACCTTAATAAAAACCCCTTAAAATGTAGCTAAAGGTTGCAGCTTTATCAAATTAAATCAATAATTCCATTACTATTCGGCAATCATGAACAGATCGATGCGCAAGAGTGACATTAAATGGCTGCCTACTGCAAAATCGATATCAAAATGCTTGTAAAATATGAATTTATATGTTTATTTTAAAAGTAATACCCTTAAAACCTAGCTTAAAATCCAAACGCGTATGGTTACCTTAATAAAAACCCCTTAAAATGTAGCTAAAGGTTGCAGCTTTATCAAATTAAATCAATAATTCCATTACTATTCGGCAATCATGAACAGATCGATGCGCAAGAGTGACATTAAATGGCTGCCTACTGCAAAATCGATATCAAAATGCTTGTAAAATATGAATTTATATGTTTATTTTAAAAGTAATACCCTTAAAACCTAGCTTAAAATCCAAACGCGTATGGTTACCTTAATAAAAACCCCTTAAAATGTAGCTAAAGGTTGCAGCTTTATCAAATTAAATCAATAATTCCATTACTATTCGGCAATCATGAACAGATCGATGCGCAAGAGTGACATTAAATGGCTGCCTACTGCAAAATCGATATCAAAATGCTTGTAAAATATGAATTTATATGTTTATTTTAAAAGTAATACCCTTAAAACCTAGCTTAAAATCCAAACGCGTATGGTTACCTTAATAAAAACCCCTTAAAATGTAGCTAAAGGTTGCAGCTTTATCAAATTAAATCAATAATTCCATTACTATTCGGCAATCATGAACAGATCGATGCGCAAGAGTGACATTAAATGGCTGCCTACTGCAAAATCGATATCAAAATGCTTGTAAAATATGAATTTATATGTTTATTTTAAAAGTAATACCCTTAAAACCTAGCTTAAAATCCAAACGCGTATGGTTACCTTAATAAAAACCCCTTAAAATGTAGCTAAAGGTTGCAGCTTTATCAAATTAAATCAATAATTCCATTACTATTCGGCAATCATGAACAGATCGATGCGCAAGAGTGACATTAAATGGCTGCCTACTGCAAAATCGATATCAAAATGCTTGTAAAATATGAATTTATATGTTTATTTTAAAAGTAATACCCTTAAAACCTAGCTTAAAATCCAAACGCGTATGGTTACCTTAATAAAAACCCCTTAAAATGTAGCTAAAGGTTGCAGCTTTATCAAATTAAATCAATAATTCCATTACTATTCGGCAATCATGAACAGATCGATGCGCAAGAGTGACATTAAATGGCTGCCTACTGCAAAATCGATATCAAAATGCTTGTAAAATATGAATTTATATGTTTATTTTAAAAGTAATACCCTTAAAACCTAGCTTAAAATCCAAACGCGTATGGTTACCTTAATAAAAACCCCTTAAAATGTAGCTAAAGGTTGCAGCTTTATCAAATTAAATCAATAATTCCATTACTATTCGGCAATCATGAACAGATCGATGCGCAAGAGTGACATTAAATGGCTGCCTACTGCAAAATCGATATCAAAATGCTTGTAAAATATGAATTTATATGTTTATTTTAAAAGTAATACCCTTAAAACCTAGCTTAAAATCCAAACGCGTATGGTTACCTTAATAAAAACCCCTTAAAATGTAGCTAAAGGTTGCAGCTTTATCAAATTAAATCAATAATTCCATTACTATTCGGCAATCATGAACAGATCGATGCGCAAGAGTGACATTAAATGGCTGCCTACTGCAAAATCGATATCAAAATGCTTGTAAAATATGAATTTATATGTTTATTTTAAAAGTAATACCCTTAAAACCTAGCTTAAAATCCAAACGCGTATGGTTACCTTAATAAAAACCCCTTAAAATGTAGCTAAAGGTTGCAGCTTTATCAAATTAAATCAATAATTCCATTACTATTCGGCAATCATGAACAGATCGATGCGCAAGAGTGACATTAAATGGCTGCCTACTGCAAAATCGATATCAAAATGCTTGTAAAATATGAATTTATATGTTTATTTTAAAAGTAATACCCTTAAAACCTAGCTTAAAATCCAAACGCGTATGGTTACCTTAATAAAAACCCCTTAAAATGTAGCTAAAGGTTGCAGCTTTATCAAATTAAATCAATAATTCCATTACTATTCGGCAATCATGAACAGATCGATGCGCAAGAGTGACATTAAATGGCTGCCTACTGCAAAATCGATATCAAAATGCTTGTAAAATATGAATTTATATGTTTATTTTAAAAGTAATACCCTTAAAACCTAGCTTAAAATCCAAACGCGTATGGTTACCTTAATAAAAACCCCTTAAAATGTAGCTAAAGGTTGCAGCTTTATCAAATTAAATCAATAATTCCATTACTATTCGGCAATCATGAACAGATCGATGCGCAAGAGTGACATTAAATGGCTGCCTACTGCAAAATCGATATCAAAATGCTTGTAAAATATGAATTTATATGTTTATTTTAAAAGTAATACCCTTAAAACCTAGCTTAAAATCCAAACGCGTATGGTTACCTTAATAAAAACCCCTTAAAATGTAGCTAAAGGTTGCAGCTTTATCAAATTAAATCAATAATTCCATTACTATTCGGCAATCATGAACAGATCGATGCGCAAGAGTGACATTAAATGGCTGCCTACTGCAAAATCGATATCAAAATGCTTGTAAAATATGAATTTATATGTTTATTTTAAAAGTAATACCCTTAAAACCTAGCTTAAAATCCAAACGCGTATGGTTACCTTAATAAAAACCCCTTAAAATGTAGCTAAAGGTTGCAGCTTTATCAAATTAAATCAATAATTCCATTACTATTCGGCAATCATGAACAGATCGATGCGCAAGAGTGACATTAAATGGCTGCCTACTGCAAAATCGATATCAAAATGCTTGTAAAATATGAATTTATATGTTTATTTTAAAAGTAATACCCTTAAAACCTAGCTTAAAATCCAAACGCGTATGGTTACCTTAATAAAAACCCCTTAAAATGTAGCTAAAGGTTGCAGCTTTATCAAATTAAATCAATAATTCCATTACTATTCGGCAATCATGAACAGATCGATGCGCAAGAGTGACATTAAATGGCTGCCTACTGCAAAATCGATATCAAAATGCTTGTAAAATATGAATTTATATGTTTATTTTAAAAGTAATACCCTTAAAACCTAGCTTAAAATCCAAACGCGTATGGTTACCTTAATAAAAACCCCTTAAAATGTAGCTAAAGGTTGCAGCTTTATCAAATTAAATCAATAATTCCATTACTATTCGGCAATCATGAACAGATCGATGCGCAAGAGTGACATTAAATGGCTGCCTACTGCAAAATCGATATCAAAATGCTTGTAAAATATGAATTTATATGTTTATTTTAAAAGTAATACCCTTAAAACCTAGCTTAAAATCCAAACGCGTATGGTTACCTTAATAAAAACCCCTTAAAATGTAGCTAAAGGTTGCAGCTTTATCAAATTAAATCAATAATTCCATTACTATTCGGCAATCATGAACAGATCGATGCGCAAGAGTGACATTAAATGGCTGCCTACTGCAAAATCGATATCAAAATGCTTGTAAAATATGAATTTATATGTTTATTTTAAAAGTAATACCCTTAAAACCTAGCTTAAAATCCAAACGCGTATGGTTACCTTAATAAAAACCCCTTAAAATGTAGCTAAAGGTTGCAGCTTTATCAAATTAAATCAATAATTCCATTACTATTCGGCAATCATGAACAGATCGATGCGCAAGAGTGACATTAAATGGCTGCCTACTGCAAAATCGATATCAAAATGCTTGTAAAATATGAATTTATATGTTTATTTTAAAAGTAATACCCTTAAAACCTAGCTTAAAATCCAAACGCGTATGGTTACCTTAATAAAAACCCCTTAAAATGTAGCTAAAGGTTGCAGCTTTATCAAATTAAATCAATAATTCCATTACTATTCGGCAATCATGAACAGATCGATGCGCAAGAGTGACATTAAATGGCTGCCTACTGCAAAATCGATATCAAAATGCTTGTAAAATATGAATTTATATGTTTATTTTAAAAGTAATACCCTTAAAACCTAGCTTAAAATCCAAACGCGTATGGTTACCTTAATAAAAACCCCTTAAAATGTAGCTAAAGGTTGCAGCTTTATCAAATTAAATCAATAATTCCATTACTATTCGGCAATCATGAACAGATCGATGCGCAAGAGTGACATTAAATGGCTGCCTACTGCAAAATCGATATCAAAATGCTTGTAAAATATGAATTTATATGTTTATTTTAAAAGTAATACCCTTAAAACCTAGCTTAAAATCCAAACGCGTATGGTTACCTTAATAAAAACCCCTTAAAATGTAGCTAAAGGTTGCAGCTTTATCAAATTAAATCAATAATTCCATTACTATTCGGCAATCATGAACAGATCGATGCGCAAGAGTGACATTAAATGGCTGCCTACTGCAAAATCGATATCAAAATGCTTGTAAAATATGAATTTATATGTTTATTTTAAAAGTAATACCCTTAAAACCTAGCTTAAAATCCAAACGCGTATGGTTACCTTAATAAAAACCCCTTAAAATGTAGCTAAAGGTTGCAGCTTTATCAAATTAAATCAATAATTCCATTACTATTCGGCAATCATGAACAGATCGATGCGCAAGAGTGACATTAAATGGCTGCCTACTGCAAAATCGATATCAAAATGCTTGTAAAATATGAATTTATATGTTTATTTTAAAAGTAATACCCTTAAAACCTAGCTTAAAATCCAAACGCGTATGGTTACCTTAATAAAAACCCCTTAAAATGTAGCTAAAGGTTGCAGCTTTATCAAATTAAATCAATAATTCCATTACTATTCGGCAATCATGAACAGATCGATGCGCAAGAGTGACATTAAATGGCTGCCTACTGCAAAATCGATATCAAAATGCTTGTAAAATATGAATTTATATGTTTATTTTAAAAGTAATACCCTTAAAACCTAGCTTAAAATCCAAACGCGTATGGTTACCTTAATAAAAACCCCTTAAAATGTAGCTAAAGGTTGCAGCTTTATCAAATTAAATCAATAATTCCATTACTATTCGGCAATCATGAACAGATCGATGCGCAAGAGTGACATTAAATGGCTGCCTACTGCAAAATCGATATCAAAATGCTTGTAAAATATGAATTTATATGTTTATTTTAAAAGTAATACCCTTAAAACCTAGCTTAAAATCCAAACGCGTATGGTTACCTTAATAAAAACCCCTTAAAATGTAGCTAAAGGTTGCAGCTTTATCAAATTAAATCAATAATTCCATTACTATTCGGCAATCATGAACAGATCGATGCGCAAGAGTGACATTAAATGGCTGCCTACTGCAAAATCGATATCAAAATGCTTGTAAAATATGAATTTATATGTTTATTTTAAAAGTAATACCCTTAAAACCTAGCTTAAAATCCAAACGCGTATGGTTACCTTAATAAAAACCCCTTAAAATGTAGCTAAAGGTTGCAGCTTTATCAAATTAAATCAATAATTCCATTACTATTCGGCAATCATGAACAGATCGATGCGCAAGAGTGACATTAAATGGCTGCCTACTGCAAAATCGATATCAAAATGCTTGTAAAATATGAATTTATATGTTTATTTTAAAAGTAATACCCTTAAAACCTAGCTTAAAATCCAAACGCGTATGGTTACCTTAATAAAAACCCCTTAAAATGTAGCTAAAGGTTGCAGCTTTATCAAATTAAATCAATAATTCCATTACTATTCGGCAATCATGAACAGATCGATGCGCAAGAGTGACATTAAATGGCTGCCTACTGCAAAATCGATATCAAAATGCTTGTAAAATATGAATTTATATGTTTATTTTAAAAGTAATACCCTTAAAACCTAGCTTAAAATCCAAACGCGTATGGTTACCTTAATAAAAACCCCTTAAAATGTAGCTAAAGGTTGCAGCTTTATCAAATTAAATCAATAATTCCATTACTATTCGGCAATCATGAACAGATCGATGCGCAAGAGTGACATTAAATGGCTGCCTACTGCAAAATCGATATCAAAATGCTTGTAAAATATGAATTTATATGTTTATTTTAAAAGTAATACCCTTAAAACCTAGCTTAAAATCCAAACGCGTATGGTTACCTTAATAAAAACCCCTTAAAATGTAGCTAAAGGTTGCAGCTTTATCAAATTAAATCAATAATTCCATTACTATTCGGCAATCATGAACAGATCGATGCGCAAGAGTGACATTAAATGGCTGCCTACTGCAAAATCGATATCAAAATGCTTGTAAAATATGAATTTATATGTTTATTTTAAAAGTAATACCCTTAAAACCTAGCTTAAAATCCAAACGCGTATGGTTACCTTAATAAAAACCCCTTAAAATGTAGCTAAAGGTTGCAGCTTTATCAAATTAAATCAATAATTCCATTACTATTCGGCAATCATGAACAGATCGATGCGCAAGAGTGACATTAAATGGCTGCCTACTGCAAAATCGATATCAAAATGCTTGTAAAATATGAATTTATATGTTTATTTTAAAAGTAATACCCTTAAAACCTAGCTTAAAATCCAAACGCGTATGGTTACCTTAATAAAAACCCCTTAAAATGTAGCTAAAGGTTGCAGCTTTATCAAATTAAATCAATAGTTCCATTACTATTCGGCAATCATGAACAGATCGATGCGCAAGAGTGACATTAAATGGCTGCCTACTGCAAAATCGATATCAAAATGCTTGTAAAATATGAATTTATATGTTTATTTTAAAAGTAATACCCTTAAAACCTAGCTTAAAATCCAAACGCGTATGGTTACCTTAATAAAAACCCCTTAAAATGTAGCTAAAGGTTGCAGCTTTATCAAATTAAATCAATAATTCCATTACTATTCGGCAATCATGAACAGATCGATGCGCAAGAGTGACATTAAATGGCTGCCTACTGCAAAATCGATATCAAAATGCTTGTAAAATATGAATTTATATGTTTATTTTAAAAGTAATACCCTTAAAACCTAGCTTAAAATCCAAACGCGTATGGTTACCTTAATAAAAACCCCTTAAAATGTAGCTAAAGGTTGCAGCTTTATCAAATTAAATCAATAATTCCATTACTATTCGGCAATCATGAACAGATCGATGCGCAAGAGTGACATTAAATGGCTGCCTACTGCAAAATCGATATCAAAATGCTTGTAAAATATGAATTTATATGTTTATTTTAAAAGTAATACCCTTAAAACCTAGCTTAAAATCCAAACGCGTATGGTTACCTTAATAAAAACCCCTTAAAATGTAGCTAAAGGTTGCAGCTTTATCAAATTAAATCAATAATTCCATTACTATTCGGCAATCATGAACAGATCGATGCGCAAGAGTGACATTAAATGGCTGCCTACTGCAAAATCGATATCAAAATGCTTGTAAAATATGAATTTATATGTTTATTTTAAAAGTAATACCCTTAAAACCTAGCTTAAAATCCAAACGCGTATGGTTACCTTAATAAAAACCCCTTAAAATGTAGCTAAAGGTTGCAGCTTTATCAAATTAAATCAATAATTCCATTACTATTCGGCAATCATGAACAGATCGATGCGCAAGAGTGACATTAAATGGCTGCCTACTGCAAAATCGATATCAAAATGCTTGTAAAATATGAATTTATATGTTTATTTTAAAAGTAATACCCTTAAAACCTAGCTTAAAATCCAAACGCGTATGGTTACCTTAATAAAAACCCCTTAAAATGTAGCTAAAGGTTGCAGCTTTATCAAATTAAATCAATAGTTCCATTACTATTCGGCAATCATGAACAGATCGATGCGCAAGAGTGACATTAAATGGCTGCCTACTGCAAAATCGATATCAAAATGCTTGTAAAATATGAATTTATATGTTTATTTTAAAAGTAATACCCTTAAAACCTAGCTTAAAATCCAAACGCGTATGGTTACCTTAATAAAAACCCCTTAAAATGTAGCTAAAGGTTGCAGCTTTATCAAATTAAATCAATAATTCCATTACTATTCGGCAATCATGAACAGATCGATGCGCAAGAGTGACATTAAATGGCTGCCTACTGCAAAATCGATATCAAAATGCTTGTAAAATATGAATTTATATGTTTATTTTAAAAGTAATACCCTTAAAACCTAGCTTAAAATCCAAACGCGTATGGTTACCTTAATAAAAACCCCTTAAAATGTAGCTAAAGGTTGCAGCTTTATCAAATTAAATCAATAATTCCATTACTATTCGGCAATCATGAACAGATCGATGCGCAAGAGTGACATTAAATGGCTGCCTACTGCAAAATCGATATCAAAATGCTTGTAAAATATGAATTTATATGTTTATTTTAAAAGTAATACCCTTAAAACCTAGCTTAAAATCCAAACGCGTATGGTTACCTTAATAAAAACCCCTTAAAATGTAGCTAAAGGTTGCAGCTTTATCAAATTAAATCAATAATTCCATTACTATTCGGCAATCATGAACAGATCGATGCGCAAGAGTGACATTAAATGGCTGCCTACTGCAAAATCGATATCAAAATGCTTGTAAAATATGAATTTATATGTTTATTTTAAAAGTAATACCCTTAAAACCTAGCTGGAGTCTTGTGTATTCTATCTTAGTCTGTCGTCTCTGTGTACCTCGACCGTCTTCCATTCATTGGGTCTATTTATCTTCCCTTCCGGACGTATCCTACACTAGTACCTTACGACAGCAAACTTGCTAATTATGAAAATTTTGCCCACCCACCCTCCCAGGCACGAAGTGCTAAAGGGGACGTGTACGGCGCACGCACCGCGACAAACATGGTGGAGGAGGTGTGGATAGTTATATATATGTGACAGTTTTGCGAACACGTATCTGTGAATTGTGAATGCAACATGTATATGAGCCAGAAGCGTGTGAACGAAAATAAGTACCACCTGCTGCAATACTGCAACAGTATTACTCGGATATAAGCAGTTTTTGGGTGTAAATATGCGTTTTCTACAAACGAGGAGTGCTTAGTGCGTATAAACCGAAATCGATTTTGAAGCTACAATGCACTATTGGGTAATAATAACGCAATTTTTTGTTAATTGAGTACGCCTTATAATAAATATGAATTTTATATACTTTATTGACTATGGTGGGTTTTGGTTTAGGGTCATTGCATAAAAGGGGGGAATACTGTGCTGTGAAATGGGAAGGTTGGCTGCGATTAGTATCAGCTGGTAGCGTCATTTTACATGTAATAATAATTTTAATAATTGACTGGCACGACAGCCCGCTTACGCGAGACTAAGGCCTAGCTTCCCGCAACCACCCGTGTTGTGCGTGTGAATTTGTACGCGGGTAGAAGGGACCTACAGTTTTTATGCCGGTTCCGAACGGCAGGTTGGGAGCTTTATCATAGGCAATTTTTGCTCTCAGAGGTTTGCCATTTCCAGCTGAGAGGACAGCCACCGAAAGAGAAAACGAATTTTCCCGTTATTTTTTTTAGGTGTTATTACGGGCAGTATTTGAACCTGCGGTTTGCTGCCTTCGACTCGCGGTCCAACGCACTAACCAACTGAGCCACGGCGGCTGTCATTTTACATGTGGGTTAGCAAAAAATCTATTACGAAGAGCAGGAAAAGACGAGCTTGTTTTTTATTTGGCATTGCTTTGTTTTTGATTGCGATATGTGTACCTTGTTTTTTTTTTATTGTGTAAGTTTTCGCATAAAGGTGCAACAGACTTTACGCACATGCAAAAGTTAATTTTAAAAATATGTTCAGCACTGAGTTGACAATTCATTATTGCAGCTGTACCTATTATTTTGGTAGTTATTTTAAAAATGTGAAGAAGTTTTCGTAATGTGTATTAATTTCTGAGTTTATTCACGCGATCAATTATGCATTTATACTGAATTGTGGTGCTACAATAACGTGTAATAGAAACAGAAATTATTTACAGAAATAAATTATTTCATACGCTGAAGTCAGCAGATATTCGGTTGCTTTTTCCTTCAGTTCATGTCTCATTGAGTTTGCCGTTTCTAGTGCAGCACGAAACAGTGATGGCAAGTTGAACTCTTTTCAAACGCAGAGGTGCAACTCAAGCAATGCAAACGTTAAGGCTTTGAGGGCAGTCAGCAAAAACTGATGTAAAATCATATTAAAACACGAGGCAACATACTTATGACGTTTTTCAGCAACAACGTTTTTTTGCAATCAATTTCCTATAAACGTACTACAGAATGAAAGCAAAAACAAACCAATTATTTTATTTGCAAATAAACATCGAACGCACCAGCAGCCCTTGCCCTGGCGTTTGTATGGCGAATGTTTTGTACGAATGTTTTGTTCTTTAGTGGTTGGGATTGTAATACCGAGGTGCTCTTAGTTAATATATTGGTAATTTATTTATTGACTCTTTTTATGGAGCTTTTCATTATTAAAAAAAATGGAGATTAATAAGAAATAATTAAATAAATTTCATGTTGGATGCAGCTGAGGATTGAACCCGGGTCTCCTAGTGGCCCAAGCAATTTAACGCACTGATCAGCAAATCCGCGGCGGTCGCAATAAAAAATGGCAGTTGCCGACCGTGAAAGCGAAACTTTCTTGCTTACGGAGTCACTATGCACCGGCCAACGCGGCCCGACCAGTGACTACGTGACGTGCAACTCGGAGGAGAAATGATTTTCAGACCATTTTTTGCTTTTTCCAATCGTCCGATAGTGTACGGGTTTTTTACCCAAACATTCGCACAGCACCGGTTACCAGTCAATTGTTTGCATCTTAAAGTGCTAACTTTTCTTATTCGCTGTAAATATAGCATTGCAAATCAACTTGTTTTACTGGTCTTAGTAATTTTGATTGTAACGCGTACAAAAAAAAAGCAGAAATAAATTATTTCATACGCTGAAGTCAGCAGATATTCGGTTGCTTTTTCCTTCAGTTCATGTCTCATTGAGTTTGCCGTTTCTAGTGCAGCACAAAACAGTGATGGCAAGTTGAACTCTTTTCAAACGCAGAGCTGCAACTCAAGCAATGCAAACGTTAAGGCTTTGAGGGCAGTCAGCAAAAACTGATGTAAAATCCCTACAAACGGATGGTGATGGCCTTTCTGCAAAATCGATATCAATATGCTTGTAAAATATGAATTTATATGTTTATTTTAAAAGTAATACCCTTAAAACCTAGCTTAAAATCCAAACGCGTATGGTTACCTTAATAAAAACCCCTTAAAATGTAGCTAAAGGTTGTAGCTTTATCAAATTAAATCAATAATTCCATTACTATTCGGCAATCATGAACAGATCGATGCGCAAGAGTGACATTAAATGGCTGCCTACTGCAAAATCGATATCAAAATGCTTGTAAAATATGAATTTATATGTTTATTTTAAAAGTAATACCCTTAAAACCTAGCTTAAAATCCAAACGCGTATGGTTACCTTAATAAAAACCCCTTAAAATGTAGCTAAAGGTTGCAGCTTTATCAAATTAAATCAATAATTCCATTACTATTCGGCAATCATGAACAGATCGATGCGCAAGAGTGACATTAAATGGCTGCCTACTGCAAAATCGATATCAAAATGCTTGTAAAATATGAATTTATATGTTTATTTTAAAAGTAATACCCTTAAAACCTAGCTTAAAATCCAAACGCGTATGGTTACCTTAATAAAAACCCCTTAAAATGTAGCTAAAGGTTGCAGCTTTATCAAATTAAATCAATAATTCCATTACTATTCGGCAATCATGAACAGATCGATGCGCAAGAGTGACATTAAATGGCTGCCTACTGCAAAATCGATATCAAAATGCTTGTAAAATATGAATTTATATGTTTATTTTAAAAGTAATACCCTTAAAACCTAGCTTAAAATCCAAACGGGTATGGTTACCTTAATAAAAACCCCTTAAAATGTAGCTAAAGGTTGCAGCTTTATCAAATTAAATCAATAATTCCATTACTATTCGGCAATCATGAACAGATCGATGCGCAAGAGTGACATTAAATGGCTGCCTACTGCAAAATCGATATCAAAATGCTTGTAAAATATGAATTTATATGTTTATTTTAAAAGTAATACCCTTAAAACCTAGCTTAAAATCCAAACGCGTATGGTTACCTTAATAAAAACCCCTTAAAATGTAGCTAAAGGTTGCAGCTTTATCAAATTAAATCAATAATTCCATTACTATTCGGCAATCATGAACAGATCGATGCGCAAGAGTGACATTAAATGGCTGCCTACTGCAAAATCGATATCAAAATGCTTGTAAAATATGAATTTATATGTTTATTTTAAAAGTAATACCCTTAAAACCTAGCTTAAAATCCAAACGCGTATGGTTACCTTAATAAAAACCCCTTAAAATGTAGCTAAAGGTTGCAGCTTTATCAAATTAAATCAATAATTCCATTACTATTCGGCAATCATGAACAGATCGATGCGCAAGAGTGACATTAAATGGCTGCCTACTGCAAAATCGATATCAAAATGCTTGTAAAATATGAATTTATATGTTTATTTTAAAAGTAATACCCTTAAAACCTAGCTTAAAATCCAAACGCGTATGGTTACCTTAATAAAAACCCCTTAAAATGTAGCTAAAGGTTGCAGCTTTATCAAATTAAATCAATAATTCCATTACTATTCGGCAATCATGAACAGATCGATGCGCAAGAGTGACATTAAATGGCTGCCTACTGCAAAATCGATATCAAAATGCTTGTAAAATATGAATTTATATGTTTATTTTAAAAGTAATACCCTTAAAACCTAGCTTAAAATCCAAACGCGTATGGTTACCTTAATAAAAACCCCTTAAAATGTAGCTAAAGGTTGCAGCTTTATCAAATTAAATCAATAATTCCATTACTATTCGGCAATCATGAACAGATCGATGCGCAAGAGTGACATTAAATGGCTGCCTACTGCAAAATCGATATCAAAATGCTTGTAAAATATGAATTTATATGTTTATTTTAAAAGTAATACCCTTAAAACCTAGCTTAAAATCCAAACGCGTATGGTTACCTTAATAAAAACCCCTTAAAATGTAGCTAAAGGTTGCAGCTTTATCAAATTAAATCAATAATTCCATTACTATTCGGCAATCATGAACAGATCGATGCGCAAGAGTGACATTAAATGGCTGCCTACTGCAAAATCGATATCAAAATGCTTGTAAAATATGAATTTATATGTTTATTTTAAAAGTAATACCCTTAAAACCTAGCTTAAAATCCAAACGCGTATGGTTACCTTAATAAAAACCCCTTAAAATGTAGCTAAAGGTTGCAGCTTTATCAAATTAAATCAATAATTCCATTACTATTCGGCAATCATGAACAGATCGATGCGCAAGAGTGACATTAAATGGCTGCCTACTGCAAAATCGATATCAAAATGCTTGTAAAATATGAATTTATATGTTTATTTTAAAAGTAATACCCTTAAAACCTAGCTTAAAATCCAAACGCGTATGGTTACCTTAATAAAAACCCCTTAAAATGTAGCTAAAGGTTGCAGCTTTATCAAATTAAATCAATAATTCCATTACTATTCGGCAATCATGAACAGATCGATGCGCAAGAGTGACATTAAATGGCTGCCTACTGCAAAATCGATATCAAAATGCTTGTAAAATATGAATTTATATGTTTATTTTAAAAGTAATACCCTTAAAACCTAGCTTAAAATCCAAACGCGTATGGTTACCTTAATAAAAACCCCTTAAAATGTAGCTAAAGGTTGCAGCTTTATCAAATTAAATCAATAATTCCATTACTATTCGGCAATCATGAACAGATCGATGCGCAAGAGTGACATTAAATGGCTGCCTACTGCAAAATCGATATCAAAATGCTTGTAAAATATGAATTTATATGTTTATTTTAAAAGTAATACCCTTAAAACCTAGCTTAAAATCCAAACGCGTATGGTTACCTTAATAAAAACCCCTTAAAATGTAGCTAAAGGTTGCAGCTTTATCAAATTAAATCAATAATTCCATTACTATTCGGCAATCATGAACAGATCGATGCGCAAGAGTGACATTAAATGGCTGCCTACTGCAAAATCGATATCAAAATGCTTGTAAAATATGAATTTATATGTTTATTTTAAAAGTAATACCCTTAAAACCTAGCTTAAAATCCAAACGCGTATGGTTACCTTAATAAAAACCCCTTAAAATGTAGCTAAAGGTTGCAGCTTTATCAAATTAAATCAATAATTCCATTACTATTCGGCAATCATGAACAGATCGATGCGCAAGTGTGACATTAAATGGCTGCCTACTGCAAAATCGATATCAAAATGCTTGTAAAATATGAATTTATATGTTTATTTTAAAAGTAATACCCTTAAAACCTAGCTTAAAATCCAAACGCGTATGGTTACCTTAATAAAAACCCCTTAAAATGTAGCTAAAGGTTGCAGCTTTATCAAATTAAATCAATAATTCCATTACTATTCGGCAATCATGAACAGATCGATGCGCAAGAGTGACATTAAATGGCTGCCTACTGCAAAATCGATATCAAAATGCTTGTAAAATATGAATTTATATGTTTATTTTAAAAGTAATACCCTTAAAACCTAGCTTAAAATCCAAACGCGTATGGTTACCTTAATAAAAACCCCTTAAAATGTAGCTAAAGGTTGCAGCTTTATCAAATTAAATCAATAATTCCATTACTATTCGGCAATCATGAACAGATCGATGCGCAAGAGTGACATTAAATGGCTGCCTACTGCAAAATCGATATCAAAATGCTTGTAAAATATGAATTTATATGTTTATTTTAAAAGTAATACCCTTAAAACCTAGCTTAAAATCCAAACGCGTATGGTTACCTTAATAAAAACCCCTTAAAATGTAGCTAAAGGTTGCAGCTTTATCAAATTAAATCAATAATTCCATTACTATTCGGCAATCATGAACAGATCGATGCGCAAGAGTGACATTAAATGGCTGCCTACTGCAAAATCGATATCAAAATGCTTGTAAAATATGAATTTATATGTTTATTTTAAAAGTAATACCCTTAAAACCTAGCTTAAAATCCAAACGCGTATGGTTACCTTAATAAAAACCCCTTAAAATGTAGCTAAAGGTTGCAGCTTTATCAAATTAAATCAATAATTCCATTACTATTCGGCAATCATGAACAGATCGATGCGCAAGAGTGACATTAAATGGCTGCCTACTGCAAAATCGATATCAAAATGCTTGTAAAATATGAATTTATATGTTTATTTTAAAAGTAATACCCTTAAAACCTAGCTTAAAATCCAAACGCGTATGGTTACCTTAATAAAAACCCCTTAAAATGTAGCTAAAGGTTGCAGCTTTATCAAATTAAATCAATAATTCCATTACTATTCGGCAATCATGAACAGATCGATGCGCAAGAGTGACATTAAATGGCTGCCTACTGCAAAATCGATATCAAAATGCTTGTAAAATATGAATTTATATGTTTATTTTAAAAGTAATACCCTTAAAACCTAGCTTAAAATCCAAACGCGTATGGTTACCTTAATAAAAACCCCTTAAAATGTAGCTAAAGGTTGCAGCTTTATCAAATTAAATCAATAATTCCATTACTATTCGGCAATCATGAACAGATCGATGCGCAAGAGTGACATTAAATGGCTGCCTACTGCAAAATCGATATCAAAATGCTTGTAAAATATGAATTTATATGTTTATTTTAAAAGTAATACCCTTAAAACCTAGCTTAAAATCCAAACGCGTATGGTTACCTTAATAAAAACCCCTTAAAATGTAGCTAAAGGTTGCAGCTTTATCAAATTAAATCAATAATTCCATTACTATTCGGCAATCATGAACAGATCGATGCGCAAGAGTGACATTAAATGGCTGCCTACTGCAAAATCGATATCAAAATGCTTGTAAAATATGAATTTATATGTTTATTTTAAAAGTAATACCCTTAAAACCTAGCTTAAAATCCAAACGCGTATGGTTACCTTAATAAAAACCCCTTAAAATGTAGCTAAAGGTTGCAGCTTTATCAAATTAAATCAATAATTCCATTACTATTCGGCAATCATGAACAGATCGATGCGCAAGAGTGACATTAAATGGCTGCCTACTGCAAAATCGATATCAAAATGCTTGTAAAATATGAATTTATATGTTTATTTTAAAAGTAATACCCTTAAAACCTAGCTTAAAATCCAAACGCGTATGGTTACCTTAATAAAAACCCCTTAAAATGTAGCTAAAGGTTGCAGCTTTATCAAATTAAATCAATAATTCCATTACTATTCGGCAATCATGAACAGATCGATGCGCAAGAGTGACATTAAATGGCTGCCTACTGCAAAATCGATATCAAAATGCTTGTAAAATATGAATTTATATGTTTATTTTAAAAGTAATACCCTTAAAACCTAGCTTAAAATCCAAACGCGTATGGTTACCTTAATAAAAACCCCTTAAAATGTAGCTAAAGGTTGCAGCTTTATCAAATTAAATCAATAATTCCATTACTATTCGGCAATCATGAACAGATCGATGCGCAAGAGTGACATTAAATGGCTGCCTACTGCAAAATCGATATCAAAATGCTTGTAAAATATGAATTTATATGTTTATTTTAAAAGTAATACCCTTAAAACCTAGCTTAAAATCCAAACGCGTATGGTTACCTTAATAAAAACCCCTTAAAATGTAGCTAAAGGTTGCAGCTTTATCAAATTAAATCAATAATTCCATTACTATTCGGCAATCATGAACAGATCGATGCGCAAGAGTGACATTAAATGGCTGCCTACTGCAAAATCGATATCAAAATGCTTGTAAAATATGAATTTATATGTTTATTTTAAAAGTAATACCCTTAAAACCTAGCTTAAAATCCAAACGCGTATGGTTACCTTAATAAAAACCCCTTAAAATGTAGCTAAAGGTTGCAGCTTTATCAAATTAAATCAATAATTCCATTACTATTCGGCAATCATGAACAGATCGATGCGCAAGAGTGACATTAAATGGCTGCCTACTGCAAAATCGATATCAAAATGCTTGTAAAATATGAATTTATATGTTTATTTTAAAAGTAATACCCTTAAAACCTAGCTTAAAATCCAAACGCGTATGGTTACCTTAATAAAAACCCCTTAAAATGTAGCTAAAGGTTGCAGCTTTATCAAATTAAATCAATAATTCCATTACTATTCGGCAATCATGAACAGATCGATGCGCAAGAGTGACATTAAATGGCTGCCTACTGCAAAATCGATATCAAAATGCTTGTAAAATATGAATTTATATGTTTATTTTAAAAGTAATACCCTTAAAACCTAGCTTAAAATCCAAACGCGTATGGTTACCTTAATAAAAACCCCTTAAAATGTAGCTAAAGGTTGCAGCTTTATCAAATTAAATCAATAATTCCATTACTATTCGGCAATCATGAACAGATCGATGCGCAAGAGTGACATTAAATGGCTGCCTACTGCAAAATCGATATCAAAATGCTTGTAAAATATGAATTTATATGTTTATTTTAAAAGTAATACCCTTAAAACCTAGCTTAAAATCCAAACGCGTATGGTTACCTTAATAAAAACCCCTTAAAATGTAGCTAAAGGTTGCAGCTTTATCAAATTAAATCAATAATTCCATTACTATTCGGCAATCATGAACAGATCGATGCGCAAGAGTGACATTAAATGGCTGCCTACTGCAAAATCGATATCAAAATGCTTGTAAAATATGAATTTATATGTTTATTTTAAAAGTAATACCCTTAAAACCTAGCTTAAAATCCAAACGCGTATGGTTACCTTAATAAAAACCCCTTAAAATGTAGCTAAAGGTTGCAGCTTTATCAAATTAAATCAATAATTCCATTACTATTCGGCAATCATGAACAGATCGATGCGCAAGAGTGACATTAAATGGCTGCCTACTGCAAAATCGATATCAAAATGCTTGTAAAATATGAATTTATATGTTTATTTTAAAAGTAATACCCTTAAAACCTAGCTTAAAATCCAAACGCGTATGGTTACCTTAATAAAAACCCCTTAAAATGTAGCTAAAGGTTGCAGCTTTATCAAATTAAATCAATAATTCCATTACTATTCGGCAATCATGAACAGATCGATGCGCAAGAGTGACATTAAATGGCTGCCTACTGCAAAATCGATATCAAAATGCTTGTAAAATATGAATTTATATGTTTATTTTAAAAGTAATACCCTTAAAACCTAGCTTAAAATCCAAACGCGTATGGTTACCTTAATAAAAACCCCTTAAAATGTAGCTAAAGGTTGCAGCTTTATCAAATTAAATCAATAATTCCATTACTATTCGGCAATCATGAACAGATCGATGCGCAAGAGTGACATTAAATGGCTGCCTACTGCAAAATCGATATCAAAATGCTTGTAAAATATGAATTTATATGTTTATTTTAAAAGTAATACCCTTAAAACCTAGCTTAAAATCCAAACGCGTATGGTTACCTTAATAAAAACCCCTTAAAATGTAGCTAAAGGTTGCAGCTTTATCAAATTAAATCAATAATTCCATTACTATTCGGCAATCATGAACAGATCGATGCGCAAGAGTGACATTAAATGGCTGCCTACTGCAAAATCGATATCAAAATGCTTGTAAAATATGAATTTATATGTTTATTTTAAAAGTAATACCCTTAAAACCTAGCTTAAAATCCAAACGCGTATGGTTACCTTAATAAAAACCCCTTAAAATGTAGCTAAAGGTTGCAGCTTTATCAAATTAAATCAATAATTCCATTACTATTCGGCAATCATGAACAGATCGATGCGCAAGAGTGACATTAAATGGCTGCCTACTGCAAAATCGATATCAAAATGCTTGTAAAATATGAATTTATATGTTTATTTTAAAAGTAATACCCTTAAAACCTAGCTTAAAATCCAAACGCGTATGGTTACCTTAATAAAAACCCCTTAAAATGTAGCTAAAGGTTGCAGCTTTATCAAATTAAATCAATAATTCCATTACTATTCGGCAATCATGAACAGATCGATGCGCAAGAGTGACATTAAATGGCTGCCTACTGCAAAATCGATATCAAAATGCTTGTAAAATATGAATTTATATGTTTATTTTAAAAGTAATACCCTTAAAACCTAGCTTAAAATCCAAACGCGTATGGTTACCTTAATAAAAACCCCTTAAAATGTAGCTAAAGGTTGCAGCTTTATCAAATTAAATCAATAATTCCATTACTATTCGGCAATCATGAACAGATCGATGCGCAAGAGTGACATTAAATGGCTGCCTACTGCAAAATCGATATCAAAATGCTTGTAAAATATGAATTTATATGTTTATTTTAAAAGTAATACCCTTAAAACCTAGCTTAAAATCCAAACGCGTATGGTTACCTTAATAAAAACCCCTTAAAATGTAGCTAAAGGTTGCAGCTTTATCAAATTAAATCAATAATTCCATTACTATTCGGCAATCATGAACAGATCGATGCGCATGAGTGACATTAAATGGCTGCCTACTGCAAAATCGATATCAAAATGCTTGTAAAATATGAATTTATATGTTTATTTTAAAAGTAATACCCTTAAAACCTAGCTTAAAATCCAAACGCGTATGGTTACCTTAATAAAAACCCCTTAAAATGTAGCTAAAGGTTGCAGCTTTATCAAATTAAATCAATAATTCCATTACTATTCGGCAATCATGAACAGATCGATGCGCAAGAGTGACATTAAATGGCTGCCTACTGCAAAATCGATATCAAAATGCTTGTAAAATATGAATTTATATGTTTATTTTAAAAGTAATACCCTTAAAACCTAGCTTAAAATCCAAACGCGTATGGTTACCTTAATAAAAACCCCTTAAAATGTAGCTAAAGGTTGCAGCTTTATCAAATTAAATCAATAATTCCATTACTATTCGGCAATCATGAACAGATCGATGCGCAAGAGTGACATTAAATGGCTGCCTACTGCAAAATCGATATCAAAATGCTTGTAAAATATGAATTTATATGTTTATTTTAAAAGTAATACCCTTAAAACCTAGCTTAAAATCCAAACGCGTATGGTTACCTTAATAAAAACCCCTTAAAATGTAGCTAAAGGTTGCAGCTTTATCAAATTAAATCAATAATTCCATTACTATTCGGCAATCATGAACAGATCGATGCGCAAGAGTGACATTAAATGGCTGCCTACTGCAAAATCGATATCAAAATGCTTGTAAAATATGAATTTATATGTTTATTTTAAAAGTAATACCCTTAAAACCTAGCTTAAAATCCAAACGCGTATGGTTACCTTAATAAAAACCCCTTAAAATGTAGCTAAAGGTTGCAGCTTTATCAAATTAAATCAATAATTCCATTACTATTCGGCAATCATGAACAGATCGATGCGCAAGAGTGACATTAAATGGCTGCCTACTGCAAAATCGATATCAAAATGCTTGTAAAATATGAATTTATATGTTTATTTTAAAAGTAATACCCTTAAAACCTAGCTTAAAATCCAAACGCGTATGGTTACCTTAATAAAAACCCCTTAAAATGTAGCTAAAGGTTGCAGCTTTATCAAATTAAATCAATAATTCCATTACTATTCGGCAATCATGAACAGATCGATGCGCAAGAGTGACATTAAATGGCTGCCTACTGCAAAATCGATATCAAAATGCTTGTAAAATATGAATTTATATGTTTATTTTAAAAGTAATACCCTTAAAACCTAGCTTAAAATCCAAACGCGTATGGTTACCTTAATAAAAACCCCTTAAAATGTAGCTAAAGGTTGCAGCTTTATCAAATTAAATCAATAATTCCATTACTATTCGGCAATCATGAACAGATCGATGCGCAAGAGTGACATTAAATGGCTGCCTACTGCAAAATCGATATCAAAATGCTTGTAAAATATGAATTTATATGTTTATTTTAAAAGTAATACCCTTAAAACCTAGCTTAAAATCCAAACGCGTATGGTTACCTTAATAAAAACCCCTTAAAATGTAGCTAAAGGTTGCAGCTTTATCAAATTAAATCAATAATTCCATTACTATTCGGCAATCATGAACAGATCGATGCGCAAGAGTGACATTAAATGGCTGCCTACTGCAAAATCGATATCAAAATGCTTGTAAAATATGAATTTATATGTTTATTTTAAAAGTAATACCCTTAAAACCTAGCTTAAAATCCAAACGCGTATGGTTACCTTAATAAAAACCCCTTAAAATGTAGCTAAAGGTTGCAGCTTTATCAAATTAAATCAATAATTCCATTACTATTCGGCAATCATGAACAGATCGATGCGCAAGAGTGACATTAAATGGCTGCCTACTGCAAAATCGATATCAAAATGCTTGTAAAATATGAATTTATATGTTTATTTTAAAAGTAATACCCTTAAAACCTAGCTTAAAATCCAAACGCGTATGGTTACCTTAATAAAAACCCCTTAAAATGTAGCTAAAGGTTGCAGCTTTATCAAATTAAATCAATAATTCCATTACTATTCGGCAATCATGAACAGATCGATGCGCAAGAGTGACATTAAATGGCTGCCTACTGCAAAATCGATATCAAAATGCTTGTAAAATATGAATTTATATGTTTATTTTAAAAGTAATACCCTTAAAACCTAGCTTAAAATCCAAACGCGTATGGTTACCTTAATAAAAACCCCTTAAAATGTAGCTAAAGGTTGCAGCTTTATCAAATTAAATCAATAATTCCATTACTATTCGGCAATCATGAACAGATCGATGCGCAAGAGTGACATTAAATGGCTGCCTACTGCAAAATCGATATCAAAATGCTTGTAAAATATGAATTTATATGTTTATTTTAAAAGTAATACCCTTAAAACCTAGCTTAAAATCCAAACGCGTATGGTTACCTTAATAAAAACCCCTTAAAATGTAGCTAAAGGTTGCAGCTTTATCAAATTAAATCAATAATTCCATTACTATTCGGCAATCATGAACAGATCGATGCGCAAGAGTGACATTAAATGGCTGCCTACTGCAAAATCGATATCAAAATGCTTGTAAAATATGAATTTATATGTTTATTTTAAAAGTAATACCCTTAAAACCTAGCTTAAAATCCAAACGCGTATGGTTACCTTAATAAAAACCCCTTAAAATGTAGCTAAAGGTTGCAGCTTTATCAAATTAAATCAATAATTCCATTACTATTCGGCAATCATGAACAGATCGATGCGCAAGAGTGACATTAAATGGCTGCCTACTGCAAAATCGATATCAAAATGCTTGTAAAATATGAATTTATATGTTTATTTTAAAAGTAATACCCTTAAAACCTAGCTTAAAATCCAAACGCGTATGGTTACCTTAATAAAAACCCCTTAAAATGTAGCTAAAGGTTGCAGCTTTATCAAATTAAATCAATAATTCCATTACTATTCGGCAATCATGAACAGATCGATGCGCAAGAGTGACATTAAATGGCTGCCTACTGCAAAATCGATATCAAAATGCTTGTAAAATATGAATTTATATGTTTATTTTAAAAGTAATACCCTTAAAACCTAGCTTAAAATCCAAACGCGTATGGTTACCTTAATAAAAACCCCTTAAAATGTAGCTAAAGGTTGCAGCTTTATCAAATTAAATCAATAATTCCATTACTATTCGGCAATCATGAACAGATCGATGCGCAAGAGTGACATTAAATGGCTGCCTACTGCAAAATCGATATCAAAATGCTTGTAAAATATGAATTTATATGTTTATTTTAAAAGTAATACCCTTAAAACCTAGCTTAAAATCCAAACGCGTATGGTTACCTTAATAAAAACCCCTTAAAATGTAGCTAAAGGTTGCAGCTTTATCAAATTAAATCAATAATTCCATTACTATTCGGCAATCATGAACAGATCGATGCGCAAGAGTGACATTAAATGGCTGCCTACTGCAAAATCGATATCAAAATGCTTGTAAAATATGAATTTATATGTTTATTTTAAAAGTAATACCCTTAAAACCTAGCTTAAAATCCAAACGCGTATGGTTACCTTAATAAAAACCCCTTAAAATGTAGCTAAAGGTTGCAGCTTTATCAAATTAAATCAATAATTCCATTACTATTCGGCAATCATGAACAGATCGATGCGCAAGAGTGACATTAAATGGCTGCCTACTGCAAAATCGATATCAAAATGCTTGTAAAATATGAATTTATATGTTTATTTTAAAAGTAATACCCTTAAAACCTAGCTTAAAATCCAAACGCGTATGGTTACCTTAATAAAAACCCCTTAAAATGTAGCTAAAGGTTGCAGCTTTATCAAATTAAATCAATAATTCCATTACTATTCGGCAATCATGAACAGATCGATGCGCAAGAGTGACATTAAATGGCTGCCTACTGCAAAATCGATATCAAAATGCTTGTAAAATATGAATTTATATGTTTATTTTAAAAGTAATACCCTTAAAACCTAGCTTAAAATCCAAACGCGTATGGTTACCTTAATAAAAACCCCTTAAAATGTAGCTAAAGGTTGCAGCTTTATCAAATTAAATCAATAATTCCATTACTATTCGGCAATCATGAACAGATCGATGCGCAAGAGTGACATTAAATGGCTGCCTACTGCAAAATCGATATCAAAATGCTTGTAAAATATGAATTTATATGTTTATTTTAAAAGTAATACCCTTAAAACCTAGCTTAAAATCCAAACGCGTATGGTTACCTTAATAAAAACCCCTTAAAATGTAGCTAAAGGTTGCAGCTTTATCAAATTAAATCAATAATTCCATTACTATTCGGCAATCATGAACAGATCGATGCGCAAGAGTGACATTAAATGGCTGCCTACTGCAAAATCGATATCAAAATGCTTGTAAAATATGAATTTATATGTTTATTTTAAAAGTAATACCCTTAAAACCTAGCTTAAAATCCAAACGCGTATGGTTACCTTAATAAAAACCCCTTAAAATGTAGCTAAAGGTTGCAGCTTTATCAAATTAAATCAATAATTCCATTACTATTCGGCAATCATGAACAGATCGATGCGCAAGAGTGACATTAAATGGCTGCCTACTGCAAAATCGATATCAAAATGCTTGTAAAATATGAATTTATATGTTTATTTTAAAAGTAATACCCTTAAAACCTAGCTTAAAATCCAAACGCGTATGGTTACCTTAATAAAAACCCCTTAAAATGTAGCTAAAGGTTGCAGCTTTATCAAATTAAATCAATAATTCCATTACTATTCGGCAATCATGAACAGATCGATGCGCAAGAGTGACATTAAATGGCTGCCTACTGCAAAATCGATATCAAAATGCTTGTAAAATATGAATTTATATGTTTATTTTAAAAGTAATACCCTTAAAACCTAGCTTAAAATCCAAACGCGTATGGTTACCTTAATAAAAACCCCTTAAAATGTAGCTAAAGGTTGCAGCTTTATCAAATTAAATCAATAATTCCATTACTATTCGGCAATCATGAACAGATCGATGCGCAAGAGTGACATTAAATGGCTGCCTACTGCAAAATCGATATCAAAATGCTTGTAAAATATGAATTTATATGTTTATTTTAAAAGTAATACCCTTAAAACCTAGCTTAAAATCCAAACGCGTATGGTTACCTTAATAAAAACCCCTTAAAATGTAGCTAAAGGTTGCAGCTTTATCAAATTAAATCAATAATTCCATTACTATTCGGCAATCATGAACAGATCGATGCGCAAGAGTGACATTAAATGGCTGCCTACTGCAAAATCGATATCAAAATGCTTGTAAAATATGAATTTATATGTTTATTTTAAAAGTAATACCCTTAAAACCTAGCTTAAAATCCAAACGCGTATGGTTACCTTAATAAAAACCCCTTAAAATGTAGCTAAAGGTTGCAGCTTTATCAAATTAAATCAATAATTCCATTACTATTCGGCAATCATGAACAGATCGATGCGCAAGAGTGACATTAAATGGCTGCCTACTGCAAAATCGATATCAAAATGCTTGTAAAATATGAATTTATATGTTTATTTTAAAAGTAATACCCTTAAAACCTAGCTTAAAATCCAAACGCGTATGGTTACCTTAATAAAAACCCCTTAAAATGTAGCTAAAGGTTGCAGCTTTATCAAATTAAATCAATAATTCCATTACTATTCGGCAATCATGAACAGATCGATGCGCAAGAGTGACATTAAATGGCTGCCTACTGCAAAATCGATATCAAAATGCTTGTAAAATATGAATTTATATGTTTATTTTAAAAGTAATACCCTTAAAACCTAGCTTAAAATCCAAACGCGTATGGTTACCTTAATAAAAACCCCTTAAAATGTAGCTAAAGGTTGCAGCTTTATCAAATTAAATCAATAATTCCATTACTATTCGGCAATCATGAACAGATCGATGCGCAAGAGTGACATTAAATGGCTGCCTACTGCAAAATCGATATCAAAATGCTTGTAAAATATGAATTTATATGTTTATTTTAAAAGTAATACCCTTAAAACCTAGCTTAAAATCCAAACGCGTATGGTTACCTTAATAAAAACCCCTTAAAATGTAGCTAAAGGTTGCAGCTTTATCAAATTAAATCAATAATTCCATTACTATTCGGCAATCATGAACAGATCGATGCGCAAGAGTGACATTAAATGGCTGCCTACTGCAAAATCGATATCAAAATGCTTGTAAAATATGAATTTATATGTTTATTTTAAAAGTAATACCCTTAAAACCTAGCTTAAAATCCAAACGCGTATGGTTACCTTAATAAAAACCCCTTAAAATGTAGCTAAAGGTTGCAGCTTTATCAAATTAAATCAATAATTCCATTACTATTCGGCAATCATGAACAGATCGATGCGCAAGAGTGACATTAAATGGCTGCCTACTGCAAAATCGATATCAAAATGCTTGTAAAATATGAATTTATATGTTTATTTTAAAAGTAATACCCTTAAAACCTAGCTTAAAATCCAAACGCGTATGGTTACCTTAATAAAAACCCCTTAAAATGTAGCTAAAGGTTGCAGCTTTATCAAATTAAATCAATAATTCCATTACTATTCGGCAATCATGAACAGATCGATGCGCAAGAGTGACATTAAATGGCTGCCTACTGCAAAATCGATATCAAAATGCTTGTAAAATATAAATTTATATGTTTATTTTAAAAGTAATACCCTTAAAACCTAGCTTAAAATCCAAACGCGTATGGTTACCTTAATAAAAACCCCTTAAAATGTAGCTAAAGGTTGCAGCTTTATCAAATTAAATCAATAATTCCATTACTATTCGGCAATCATGAACAGATCGATGCGCAAGAGTGACATTAATTGGCTGCCTACTGCAAAATCGATATCAAAATGCTTGTAAAATATGAATTTATATGTTTATTTTAAAAGTAATACCCTTAAAACCTAGCTTAAAATCCAAACGCGTATGGTTACCTTAATAAAAACCCCTTAAAATGTAGCTAAAGGTTGCAGCTTTATCAAATTAAATCAATAATTCCATTACTATTCGGCAATCATGAACAGATCGATGCGCAAGAGTGACATTAAATGGCTGCCTACTGCAAAATCGATATCAAAATGCTTGTAAAATATGAATTTATATGTTTATTTTAAAAGTAATACCCTTAAAACCTAGCTTAAAATCCAAACGCGTATGGTTACCTTAATAAAAACCCCTTAAAATGTAGCTAAAGGTTGCAGCTTTATCAAATTAAATCAATAATTCCATTACTATTCGGCAATCATGAACAGATCGATGCGCAAGAGTGACATTAAATGGCTGCCTACTGCAAAATCGATATCAAAATGCTTGTAAAATATGAATTTATATGTTTATTTTAAAAGTAATACCCTTAAAACCTAGCTTAAAATCCAAACGCGTATGGTTACCTTAATAAAAACCCCTTAAAATGTAGCTAAAGGTTGCAGCTTTATCAAATTAAATCAATAATTCCATTACTATTCGGCAATCATGAACAGATCGATGCGCAAGAGTGACATTAAATGGCTGCCTACTGCAAAATCGATATCAAAATGCTTGTAAAATATGAATTTATATGTTTATTTTAAAAGTAATACCCTTAAAACCTAGCTTAAAATCCAAACGCGTATGGTTACCTTAATAAAAACCCCTTAAAATGTAGCTAAAGGTTGCAGCTTTATCAAATTAAATCAATAATTCCATTACTATTCGGCAATCATGAACAGATCGATGCGCAAGAGTGACATTAAATGGCTGCCTACTGCAAAATCGATATCAAAATGCTTGTAAAATATGAATTTATATGTTTATTTTAAAAGTAATACCCTTAAAACCTAGCTTAAAATCCAAACGCGTATGGTTACCTTAATAAAAACCCCTTAAAATGTAGCTAAAGGTTGCAGCTTTATCAAATTAAATCAATAATTCCATTACTATTCGGCAATCATGAACAGATCGATGCGCAAGAGTGACATTAAATGGCTGCCTACTGCAAAATCGATATCAAAATGCTTGTAAAATATGAATTTATATGTTTATTTTAAAAGTAATACCCTTAAAACCTAGCTTAAAATCCAAACGCGTATGGTTACCTTAATAAAACCCCCTTAAAATGTAGCTAAAGGTTGCAGCTTTATCAAATTAAATCAATAATTCGATTCAGGGGCGTAGCCAGAACTTGGTCATGGGGGGGGTTTTAAAATTTTTTTTCGCCAGTTTAGTATTACGTGTTTTTTAAAGTTATCTGCACTTTCCAAATAGGGCATTTTGTGATGGCTTATGTGACTTATTGCATTGGAAATTAAATTTGTCCCGATTTTTAGTAAAAATTTCATGAAATTTGGTGCACTGGAAGCGAAGTTATTGCATCTGAAGTAAAAGTATGTATGTGTCATCGTACAAAAATGAGCATCGAACAAAGACCCAATATTAACTTTTGTTTTATAAATGTTAAAATTTTAACCGAAGCATTTAAATTTATGAACCAAGTTTAGGGTGATGATTGTTTATACCGTGGTGAAGTTCGTAAGTGGTAAACGCGATTTAAAAACGATTGTCAGAACATGCTGACCAACGTGTTAGCCAACTGAAATCCGCGATCACCGTATATTCCATCGAAACTGGGCGGTAATTCATAAAAGATTAGCCGAAATCTTCATTGACTTTGCTTGCTTTACTTATACCCACCCGAGTGATCTTTTTAATATTCGTGTTTAATATCTGCCATAGTATTTAGCTATGATTTCGAATAACTGCACAAATTGGAAGGTAATTTTCAATAACATGAACACATTTTTTTTTTAGAAATTTTGTTTATGTTTAAACTTGAATTTTGTAATTTTGTATACAAAATACTTACCCGGGTGATCCCAAGTGCTTTTGCTGCCATTTTGAATAAAACAATTTTTTTTTTTGCGTACCTCATTATGTGTTAAATAAAACATCTGGAAAGAAATTTTGTAATATTTTCCATAGTTGCAAAATAAATCGTTAAAGTTAGGCCTTTTCTCGAAAAACGAGCTATCGCCAGAGGAAGATACTAAATACTGAGGTATGAAAAATATTTATATATTGTTATATCTTAATTGTGAGTTTTACTCAAATAATCGGCGGAAGAGCCTGGGGTCATCCGGGTGAACGACATTGGTAAACGACGTATACAAAAATTGTTGGTAAGGCGAAGGTTAAGCATCTCAATAGCATAAATTTATCAATAGCATTTTAACTGAACATTTGGCTATCGAAGGATACCATCTCACCGATCGACACTTGTTTTGACTGTGTTGACTGTCAACCACTCCTCGTTTTCACCTGATGCGGCACCGTGCGACTTTCACCTTTTCAAAAAATGCATTTCCCGATGAAAAAAAGTGTTTAGAGAACGAGGAAACCATCCAAAAGGCTTGTACCGACATCCTGAAAGATATTCCGGTCGACGAACTAAACTACTCTTTATACATATTTTTACATCATTCAAACTGCTGTATTGAGCCTAAGCGGGACTATTAAAAAAACAAATTAGCTTCGCCCAAAAAATTTTTTAATATTTTTCTTTTAAATGTTTAAAGATGAAAGACCTTTTTGCTAATGTGGGAACGTACATACGACGCATAGTGATTGAAAATGTTGACAAATTATAGGCTATGGGGGGGGTTCTGACACCCTAAACCCCTCCCTTGGCTACGCCCCTGATTCCATTACTATTCGGCAATCATGAACAGATCGATGCGCAAGAGTGACATTAAATGGCTGCCTACTGCAAAATCGATATCAAAATGCTTGTAAAATATGAATTTATATGTTTATTTTAAAAGTAATACCCTTAAAACCTAGCTTAAAATCCAAACGCGTATGGTTACCTTAATAAAAACCCCTTAAAATGTAGCTAAAGGTTGCAGCTTTATCAAATTAAATCAATAATTCCATTACTATTCGGCAATCATGAACAGATCGATGCGCAAGAGTGACATTAAATGGCTGCCTACTGCAAAATCGATATCAAAATGCTTGTAAAATATGAATTTATATGTTTATTTTAAAAGTAATACCCTTAAAACCTAGCTTAAAATCCAAACGCGTATGGTTACCTTAATAAAAACCCCTTAAAATGTAGCTAAAGGTTGCAGCTTTATCAAATTAAATCAATAATTCCATTACTATTCGGCAATCATGAACAGATCGATGCGCAAGAGTGACATTAAATGGCTGCCTACTGCAAAATCGATATCAAAATGCTTGTAAAATATGAATTTATATGTTTATTTTAAAAGTAATACCCTTAAAACCTAGCTTAAAATCCAAACGCGTATGGTTACCTTAATAAAAACCCCTTAAAATGTAGCTAAAGGTTGCAGCTTTATCAAATTAAATCAATAATTCCATTACTATTCGGCAATCATGAACAGATCGATGCGCAAGAGTGACATTAAATGGCTGCCTACTGCAAAATCGATATCAAAATGCTTGTAAAATATGAATTTATATGTTTATTTTAAAAGTAATACCCTTAAAACCTAGCTTAAAATCCAAACGCGTATGGTTACCTTAATAAAAACCCCTTAAAATGTAGCTAAAGGTTGCAGCTTTATCAAATTAAATCAATAATTCCATTACTATTCGGCAATCATGAACAGATCGATGCGCAAGAGTGACATTAAATGGCTGCCTACTGCAAAATCGATATCAAAATGCTTGTAAAATATGAATTTATATGTTTATTTTAAAAGTAATACCCTTAAAACCTAGCTTAAAATCCAAACGCGTATGGTTACCTTAATAAAAACCCTTTAAAATGTAGCTAAAGGTTGCAGCTTTATCAAATTAAATCAATAATTCCATTACTATTCGGCAATCATGAACAGATCGATGCGCAAGAGTGACATTAAATGGCTGCCTACTGCAAAATCGATATCAAAATGCTTGTAAAATATGAATTTATATGTTTATTTTAAAAGTAATACCCTTAAAACCTAGCTTCAAATCCAAACGCGTATGGTTACCTTAATAAAAACCCCTTAAAATGTAGCTAAAGGTTGCAGCTTTATCAAATTAAATCAATAATTCCATTACTATTCGGCAATCATGAACAGATCGATGCGCAAGAGTGACATTAAATGGCTGCCTACTGCAAAATCGATATCAAAATGCTTGTAAAATATGAATTTATATGTTTATTTTAAAAGTAATACCCTTAAAACCTAGCTTAAAATCCAAACGCGTATGGTTACCTTAATAAAACCCCTTAAAATGTAGCTAAAGGTTGCAGCTTTATCAAATTAAATCAATAATTCCATTACTATTCGGCAATCATGAACAGATCGATGCGCAAGAGTGACATTAAATGGCTGCCTACTGCAAAATCGATATCAAAATGCTTGTAAAATATGAATTTATATGTTTATTTTAAAAGTAATACCCTTAAAACCTAGCTTAAAATCCAAACGCGTATGGTTACCTTAAGAAAAACCCCTTAAAATGTAGCTAAAGGTTGCAGCTTTATCAAATTAAATCAATTATTCCATTACTATTCGGCAATCATGAACAGATCGATGCGCAAGAGTGACATTAAATGGCTGCCTACTGCAAAATCGATATCAAAATGCTTGTAAAATATGAATTTATATGTTTACTAGCTGACCCGGCGAACTTCGTCCCGCACGACATTTGTTGTTTTTTTATAATGAAATACGCGAGATGGCGAATCAATGGCGATGTGGCAAATGGCAAATTGACGAAGAAAACCAACTAAAGGAAGAGGAGGGAGCTACTGATTAACGCAATCGAGGCCCGTAAATAAGCAATGGTGCTGCTAAGTTTCAGTAAAGCAATGGATAGCGCTTGAACCATGTTTAAGTTATATTGGCAGGGCCACGATCCCTTATTCAATACCCGCACAATGCCCTCTGTCGAAGGAGAAAATGGTAGGTTCGTACTAAGTGTCATTACTGAGCGACTTATAGTTCAGCGAAATATTTGGGTCACAACAAATGTGCCACGCCCCTTGTCCAACGCTTATAAAAACTTACCAGTAGAATGACCCATCTATGGGACGACGGGGCACTAAATTTCAGTGTTGTACGACTTACAACTTCAAAGATATTCTCTATTAAAAAATTTGGCTTGTATGGGCAGTGCCACGCCCCCTTGTTTATTACCTTCATCATTCCCTCTGTCGAAAGAGAAAATGGTAGGTTCGTACTTAGTTTCATTGTTGTGCGACTTACCTATAATTCAGCAAAATGTTTGGGTCACAAAAAATGTGCCACGCCCCTTGTCCAACGCCCATCAAATATTACCAGTAGAATGACTCATCTATGGAACGACACTATACTAAATTTCAGTGTTGTACGACTAACAGTTTCAAAGATATTCTCTATTAAAGATTTGGCTTGTATCGGTGGTGCCACGCCCCCTTGTTCAATACCGGCACCATTCCCTTTGTCGAAAGATATAAATAAATGGTAGGTTCGTACTTAGTTTCATTGCTGTGCGACTTATAGTTCAGCGAAATATTTGGGTCACAAAAATTGTACCACGCCCCTTGTCCAACGCCTATCAAAATTTAACAGTAGAATGACACTTCTGTGGGAGGATGTCATACTAAATTTCAATGCTGTGCAACTTACAATTCCGAAGCTATTCCATATAAAAGATTTGAGTTGTATGGGCGAAGCCACGCCTTCTTGTTAAATACCCGCCTCATTCCCTCTGCCCAAAGATATGACTAAATGGTAGGTTCAAACCAAGTTTCTTTGATATACGACTTACAGTTTTGCTGAAATATTGGGTCATAAAAAATGTGCCACTCCC
This sequence comes from Melieria crassipennis, assembly GCA_963668005.1. Taxonomy (NCBI): domain Eukaryota; kingdom Metazoa; phylum Arthropoda; class Insecta; order Diptera; family Ulidiidae; genus Melieria; species Melieria crassipennis. The sequence continues at coordinate 161,634 of CAVLFC010000068.1, read as the reverse complement.
CTTATCCAACGCCCATACAATTTTAACAATAGAATGACACATCTATGAGACGACGGTACACCAATTTTCAATGCTGTGCGGCTTACAATTCCGAAGCTATTCCATTTAAAAGAATTTAGTTGTATGGGCGGTGCCACACCCCCTTGTTCAATACCCACCCCATTCCCTCTATCGAAGGACATGATTGAATAGTAAGTTTGTACCAAATTTAATTGATGTGTGACTTATGGTTCCCAAGTTATTGTCTAAAAATGTATTCTTGTGGTGCCTCGCCCCGTTTTCCCGACTTTTATTTTTTCCTAAACCTTCACGTAACAATTTCAAACAAACCCTCCGAAGGAAGTATCCAAGTTGGTCCAGTCGTTTCCAAGTTTTAAGCATACATAACGAAAATTGGAAAAATAATTTTCTTTCATCATTGCAAAAATGCTTAAAATTTCAGAGAAAAATTGTTGGCTGGCAATGCTGTTCGCCGAAAGAAAAAGAAAAAAAGCTCTAAAATTCAACACTCGAGTTGAAAAGCTGTTTTCTGTCTGTTTTTTCTTTGCCTTTTGTCTGTTTTGTTTACATTCGGCGAACAGCATTGCCAGCCAATTCTTTTTCTCTGAAATTTTAAGCATTTTTGCAATGATGAAAAAAATTATTTTTCCAATATACGGACAACCAAAGGAATCATTCGTCGACCTATACAGAAACTCGCTATTTTGCCTTCTTGAAAGAGACCTTTCCATGGGGGCGGGATGTTCGGTCACCGAATGCACGATAACGTTTGAAATGTAAATTGCTATAGACACACCCTAACGTTTGAATGTAATTTGCTATACATACACTCTAATGTTTGTTCCTTATAATGTTTACCTCTAAATTTATCAGTGTTTCTCTACTATATTATGCATGTTTTATACATATAAACCTTCCTCTTGAATCACTCTATCCATTAAAAAAAACCGCTTAAGAAACCGTTGCGTAGTTTTAAAGATTTAAGCATACATAGGGACAGACAGCGGCAGCGACTTTGCTTTATACTATGTAATGATTTTAAAAGTAATACCCTTAAAACCTAGCTTAAAATCCAAACGCGTATGGTTACCTTAATAAAAACCCCTTAAAATGTAGCTAAAGGTTGCAGCTTTATCAAATTAAATCAATAATTCCATTACTATTCGGCAATCATGAACAGATCGATGCGCAAGAGTGACATTAAATGGCTGCCTACTGCAAAATCGATATCAAAATGCTTGTAAAATATGAATTTATATGTTTATTTTAAAAGTAATACCCTTAAAACCTAGCTTAAAATCCAAACGCGTATGGTTACCTTAATAAAAACCCCTTAAAATGTAGCTAAAGGTTGCAGCTTTATCAAATTAAATCAATAATTCCATTACTATTCGGCAATCATGAACAGATCGATGCGCAAGAGTGACATTAAATGGCTGCCTACTGCAAAATCGATATCAAAATGCTTGTAAAATATGAATTTATATGTTTATTTTAAAAGTAATACCCTTAAAACCTAGCTTAAAATCCAAACGCGTATGGTTACCTTAATAAAAACCCCTTAAAATGTAGCTAAAGGTTGCAGCTTTATCAAATTAAATCAATAATTCCATTACTATTCGGCAATCATGAACAGATCGATGCGCAAGAGTGACATTAAATGGCTGCCTACTGCAAAATCGATATCAAAATGCTTGTAAAATATGAATTTATATGTTTATTTTAAAAGTAATACCCTTAAAACCTAGCTTAAAATCCAAACGCGTATGGTTACCTTAATAAAAACCCCTTAAAATGTAGCTAAAGGTTGCAGCTTTATCAAATTAAATCAATAATTCCATTACTATTCGGCAATCATGAACAGATCGATGCGCAAGAGTGACATTAAATGGCTGCCTACTGCAAAATCGATATCAAAATGCTTGTAAAATATGAATTTATATGTTTATTTTAAAAGTAATACCCTTAAAACCTAGCTTAAAATCCAAACGCGTATGGTTACCTTAATAAAAACCCCTTAAAATGTAGCTAAAGGTTGCAGCTTTATCAAATTAAATCAATAATTCCATTACTATTCGGCAATCATGAACAGATCGATGCGCAAGAGTGACATTAAATGGCTGCCTACTGCAAAATCGATATCAAAATGCTTGTAAAATATGAATTTATATGTTTATTTTAAAAGTAATACCCTTAAAACCTAGCTTAAAATCCAAACGCGTATGGTTACCTTAATAAAAACCCCTTAAAATGTAGCTAAAGGTTGCAGCTTTATCAAATTAAATCAATAATTCCATTACTATTCGGCAATCATGAACAGATCGATGCGCAAGAGTGACATTAAATGGCTGCCTACTGCAAAATCGATATCAAAATGCTTGTAAAATATGAATTTATATGTTTATTTTAAAAGTAATACCCTTAAAACCTAGCTTAAAATCCAAACGCGTATGGTTACCTTAATAAAAACCCCTTAAAATGTAGCTAAAGGTTGCAGCTTTATCAAATTAAATCAATAATTCCATTACTATTCGGCAATCATGAACAGATCGATGCGCAAGAGTGACATTAAATGGCTGCCTACTGCAAAATCGATATCAAAATGCTTGTAAAATATGAATTTATATGTTTATTTTAAAAGTAATACCCTTAAAACCTAGCTTAAAATCCAAACGCGTATGGTTACCTTAATAAAAACCCCTTAAAATGTAGCTAAAGGTTGCAGCTTTATCAAATTAAATCAATAATTCCATTACTATTCGGCAATCATGAACAGATCGATGCGCAAGAGTGACATTAAATGGCTGCCTACTGCAAAATCGATATCAAAATGCTTGTAAAATATGAATTTATATGTTTATTTTAAAAGTAATACCCTTAAAACCTAGCTTAAAATCCAAACGCGTATGGTTACCTTAATAAAAACCCCTTAAAATGTAGCTAAAGGTTGCAGCTTTATCAAATTAAATCAATAATTCCATTACTATTCGGCAATCATGAACAGATCGATGCGCAAGAGTGACATTAAATGGCTGCCTACTGCAAAATCGATATCAAAATGCTTGTAAAATATGAATTTATATGTTTATTTTAAAAGTAATACCCTTAAAACCTAGCTTAAAATCCAAACGCGTATGGTTACCTTAATAAAAACCCCTTAAAATGTAGCTAAAGGTTGCAGCTTTATCAAATTAAATCAATAATTCCATTACTATTCGGCAATCATGAACAGATCGATGCGCAAGAGTGACATTAAATGGCTGCCTACTGCAAAATCGATATCAAAATGCTTGTAAAATATGAATTTATATGTTTATTTTAAAAGTAATACCCTTAAAACCTAGCTTAAAATCCAAACGCGTATGGTTACCTTAATAAAAACCCCTTAAAATGTAGCTAAAGGTTGCAGCTTTATCAAATTAAATCAATAATTCCATTACTATTCGGCAATCATGAACAGATCGATGCGCAAGAGTGACATTAAATGGCTGCCTACTGCAAAATCGATATCAAAATGCTTGTAAAATATGAATTTATATGTTTATTTTAAAAGTAATACCCTTAAAACCTAGCTTAAAATCCAAACGCGTATGGTTACCTTAATAAAAACCCCTTAAAATGTAGCTAAAGGTTGCAGCTTTATCAAATTAAATCAATAATTCCATTACTATTCGGCAATCATGAACAGATCGATGCGCAAGAGTGACATTAAATGGCTGCCTACTGCAAAATCGATATCAAAATGCTTGTAAAATATGAATTTATATGTTTATTTTTAAAAGTAATACCCTTAAAACCTAGCTTAAAATCCAAACGCGTATGGTTACCTTAATAAAAACCCCTTAAAATGTAGCTAAAGGTTGCAGCTTTATCAAATTAAATCAATAATTCCATTACTATTCGGCAATCATGAACAGATCGATGCGCAAGAGTGACATTAAATGGCTGCCTACTGCAAAATCGATATCAAAATGCTTGTAAAATATGAATTTATATGTTTATTTTAAAAGTAATACCCTTAAAACCTAGCTTAAAATCCAAACGCGTATGGTTACCTTAATAAAAACCCCTTAAAATGTAGCTAAAGGTTGCAGCTTTATCAAATTAAATCAATAATTCCATTACTATTCGGCAATCATGAACAGATCGATGCGCAAGAGTGACATTAAATGGCTGCCTACTGCAAAATCGATATCAAAATGCTTGTAAAATATGAATTTATATGTTTATTTTAAAAGTAATACCCTTAAAACCTAGCTTAAAATCCAAACGCGTATGGTTACCTTAATAAAAACCCCTTAAAATGTAGCTAAAGGTTGCAGCTTTATCAAATTAAATCAATAATTCCATTACTATTCGGCAATCATGAACAGATCGATGCGCAAGAGTGACATTAAATGGCTGCCTACTGCAAAATCGATATCAAAATGCTTGTAAAATATGAATTTATATGTTTATTTTAAAAGTAATACCCTTAAAACCTAGCTTAAAATCCAAACGCGTATGGTTACCTTAATAAAAACCCCTTAAAATGTAGCTAAAGGTTGCAGCTTTATCAAATTAAATCAATAATTCCATTACTATTCGGCAATCATGAACAGATCGATGCGCAAGAGTGACATTAAATGGCTGCCTACTGCAAAATCGATATCAAAATGCTTGTAAAATATGAATTTATATGTTTATTTTAAAAGTAATACCCTTAAAACCTAGCTTAAAATCCAAACGCGTATGGTTACCTTAATAAAAACCCCTTAAAATGTAGCTAAAGGTTGCAGCTTTATCAAATTAAATCAATAATTCCATTACTATTCGGCAATCATGAACAGATCGATGCGCAAGAGTGACATTAAATGGCTGCCTACTGCAAAATCGATATCAAAATGCTTGTAAAATATGAATTTATATGTTTATTTTAAAAGTAATACCCTTAAAACCTAGCTTAAAATCCAAACGCGTATGGTTACCTTAATAAAAACCCCTTAAAATGTAGCTAAAGGTTGCAGCTTTATCAAATTAAATCAATAATTCCATTACTATTCGGCAATCATGAACAGATCGATGCGCAAGAGTGACATTAAATGGCTGCCTACTGCAAAATCGATATCAAAATGCTTGTAAAATATGAATTTATATGTTTATTTTAAAAGTAATACCCTTAAAACCTAGCTTAAAATCCAAACGCGTATGGTTACCTTAATAAAAACCCCTTAAAATGTAGCTAAAGGTTGCAGCTTTATCAAATTAAATCAATAATTCCATTACTATTCGGCAATCATGAACAGATCGATGCGCAAGAGTGACATTAAATGGCTGCCTACTGCAAAATCGATATCAAAATGCTTGTAAAATATGAATTTATATGTTTATTTTAAAAGTAATACCCTTAAAACCTAGCTTAAAATCCAAACGCGTATGGTTACCTTAATAAAAACCCCTTAACCTTAAAATGTAGCTAAAGGTTGCAGCTTTATCAAATTAAATCAATAATTCCATTACTATTCGGCAATCATGAACAGATCGATGCGCAAGAGTGACATTAAATGGCTGCCTACTGCAAAATCGATATCAAAATGCTTGTAAAATATGAATTTATATGTTTATTTTAAAAGTAATACCCTTAAAACCTAGCTTAAAATCCAAACGCGTATGGTTACCTTAATAAAAACCCCTTAAAATGTAGCTAAAGGTTGCAGCTTTATCAAATTAAATCAATAATTCCATTACTATTCGGCAATCATGAACAGATCGATGCGCAAGAGTGACATTAAATGGCTGCCTACTGCAAAATCGATATCAAAATGCTTGTAAAATATGAATTTATATGTTTATTTTAAAAGTAATACCCTTAAAACCTAGCTTAAAATCCAAACGCGTATGGTTACCTTAATAAAAACCCCTTAAAATGTAGCTAAAGGTTGCAGCTTTATCAAATTAAATCAATAATTCCATTACTATTCGGCAATCATGAACAGATCGATGCGCAAGAGTGACATTAAATGGCTGCCTACTGCAAAATCGATATCAAAATGCTTGTAAAATATGAATTTATATGTTTATTTTAAAAGTAATACCCTTAAAACCTAGCTTAAAATCCAAACGCGTATGGTTACCTTAATAAAAACCCCTTAAAATGTAGCTAAAGGTTGCAGCTTTATCAAATTAAATCAATAATTCCATTACTATTCGGCAATCATGAACAGATCGATGCGCAAGAGTGACATTAAATGGCTGCCTACTGCAAAATCGATATCAAAATGCTTGTAAAATATGAATTTATATGTTTATTTTAAAAGTAATACCCTTAAAACCTAGCTTAAAATCCAAACGCGTATGGTTACCTTAATAAAAACCCCTTAAAATGTAGCTAAAGGTTGCAGCTTTATCAAATTAAATCAATAATTCCATTACTATTCGGCAATCATGAACAGATCGATGCGCAAGAGTGACATTAAATGGCTGCCTACTGCAAAATCGATATCAAAATGCTTGTAAAATATGAATTTATATGTTTATTTTAAAAGTAATACCCTTAAAACCTAGCTTAAAATCCAAACGCGTATGGTTACCTTAATAAAAACCCCTTAAAATGTAGCTAAAGGTTGCAGCTTTATCAAATTAAATCAATAATTCCATTACTATTCGGCAATCATGAACAGATCGATGCGCAAGAGTGACATTAAATGGCTGCCTACTGCAAAATCGATATCAAAATGCTTGTAAAATATGAATTTATATGTTTATTTTAAAAGTAATTCCCTTAAAACCTAGCTTAAAATCCAAACGCGTATGGTTACCTTAATAAAAACCCCTTAAAATGTAGCTAAAGGTTGCAGCTTTATCAAATTAAATCAATAATTCCATTACTATTCGGCAATCATGAACAGATCGATGCGCAAGAGTGACATTAAATGGCTGCCTACTGCAAAATCGATATCAAAATGCTTGTAAAATATGAATTTATATGTTTATTTTAAAAGTAATACCCTTAAAACCTAGCTTAAAATCCAAACGCGTATGGTTACCTTAATAAAAACCCCTTAAAATGTAGCTAAAGGTTGCAGCTTTATCAAATTAAATCAATAATTCCATTACTATTCGGCAATCATGAACAGATCGATGCGCAAGAGTGACATTAAATGGCTGCCTACTGCAAAATCGATATCAAAATGCTTGTAAAATATGAATTTATATGTTTATTTTAAAAGTAATACCCTTAAAACCTAGCTTAAAATCCAAACGCGTATGGTTACCTTAATAAAAACCCCTTAAAATGTAGCTAAAGGTTGCAGCTTTATCAAATTAAATCAATAATTCCATTACTATTCGGCAATCATGAACAGATCGATGCGCAAGAGTGACATTAAATGGCTGCCTACTGCAAAATCGATATCAAAATGCTTGTAAAATATGAATTTATATGTTTATTTTAAAAGTAATACCCTTAAAACCTAGCTTAAAATCCAAACGCGTATGGTTACCTTAATAAAAACCCCTTAAAATGTAGCTAAAGGTTGCAGCTTTATCAAATTAAATCAATAATTCCATTACTATTCGGCAATCATGAACAGATCGATGCGCAAGAGTGACATTAAATGGCTGCCTACTGCAAAATCGATATCAAAATGCTTGTAAAATATGAATTTATATGTTTATTTTAAAAGTAATACCCTTAAAACCTAGCTTAAAATCCAAACGCGTATGGTTACCTTAATAAAAACCCCTTAAAATGTAGCTAAAGGTTGCAGCTTTATCAAATTAAATCAATAATTCCATTACTATTCGGCAATCATGAACAGATCGATGCGCAAGAGTGACATTAAATGGCTGCCTACTGCAAAATCGATATCAAAATGCTTGTAAAATATGAATTTATATGTTTATTTTAAAAGTAATACCCTTAAAACCTAGCTTAAAATCCAAACGCGTATGGTTACCTTAATAAAAACCCCTTAAAATGTAGCTAAAGGTTGCAGCTTTATCAAATTAAATCAATAATTCCATTACTATTCGGCAATCATGAACAGATCGATGCGCAAGAGTGACATTAAATGGCTGCCTACTGCAAAATCGATATCAAAATGCTTGTAAAATATGAATTTATATGTTTATTTTAAAAGTAATACCCTTAAAACCTAGCTTAAAATCCAAACGCGTATGGTTACCTTAATAAAAACCCCTTAAAATGTAGCTAAAGGTTGCAGCTTTATCAAATTAAATCAATAATTCCATTACTATTCGGCAATCATGAACAGATCGATGCGCAAGAGTGACATTAAATGGCTGCCTACTGCAAAATCGATATCAAAATGCTTGTAAAATATGAATTTATATGTTTATTTTAAAAGTAATACCCTTAAAACCTAGCTTAAAATCCAAACGCGTATGGTTACCTTAATAAAAACCCCTTAAAATGTAGCTAAAGGTTGCAGCTTTATCAAATTAAATCAATAATTCCATTACTATTCGGCAATCATGAACAGATCGATGCGCAAGAGTGACATTAAATGGCTGCCTACTGCAAAATCGATATCAAAATGCTTGTAAAATATGAATTTATATGTTTATTTTAAAAGTAATACCCTTAAAACCTAGCTTAAAATCCAAACGCGTATGGTTACCTTAATAAAAACCCCTTAAAATGTAGCTAAAGGTTGCAGCTTTATCAAATTAAATCAATAATTCCATTACTATTCGGCAATCATGAACAGATCGATGCGCAAGAGTGACATTAAATGGCTGCCTACTGCAAAATCGATATCAAAATGCTTGTAAAATATGAATTTATATGTTTATTTTAAAAGTAATACCCTTAAAACCTAGCTTAAAATCCAAACGCGTATGGTTACCTTAATAAAAACCCCTTAAAATGTAGCTAAAGGTTGCAGCTTTATCAAATTAAATCAATAATTCCATTACTATTCGGCAATCATGAACAGATCGATGCGCAAGAGTGACATTAAATGGCTGCCTACTGCAAAATCGATATCAAAATGCTTGTAAAATATGAATTTATATGTTTATTTTAAAAGTAATACCCTTAAAACCTAGCTTAAAATCCAAACGCGTATGGTTACCTTAATAAAAACCCCTTAAAATGTAGCTAAAGGTTGCAGCTTTATCAAATTAAATCAATAATTCCATTACTATTCGGCAATCATGAACAGATCGATGCGCAAGAGTGACATTAAATGGCTGCCTACTGCAAAATCGATATCAAAATGCTTGTAAAATATGAATTTATATGTTTATTTTAAAAGTAATACCCTTAAAACCTAGCTTAAAATCCAAACGCGTATGGTTACCTTAATAAAAACCCCTTAAAATGTAGCTAAAGGTTGCAGCTTTATCAAATTAAATCAATAATTCCATTACTATTCGGCAATCATGAACAGATCGATGCGCAAGAGTGACATTAAATGGCTGCCTACTGCAAAATCGATATCAAAATGCTTGTAAAATATGAATTTATATGTTTATTTTAAAAGTAATACCCTTAAAACCTAGCTTAAAATCCAAACGCGTATGGTTACCTTAATAAAAACCCCTTAAAATGTAGCTAAAGGTTGCAGCTTTATCAAATTAAATCAATAATTCCATTACTATTCGGCAATCATGAACAGATCGATGCGCAAGAGTGACATTAAATGGCTGCCTACTGCAAAATCGATATCAAAATGCTTGTAAAATATGAATTTATATGTTTATTTTAAAAGTAATACCCTTAAAACCTAGCTTAAAATCCAAACGCGTATGGTTACCTTAATAAAAACCCCTTAAAATGTAGCTAAAGGTTGCAGCTTTATCAAATTAAATCAATAATTCCATTACTATTCGGCAATCATGAACAGATCGATGCGCAAGAGTGACATTAAATGGCTGCCTACTGCAAAATCGATATCAAAATGCTTGTAAAATATGAATTTATATGTTTATTTTAAAAGTAATACCCTTAAAACCTAGCTTAAAATCCAAACGCGTATGGTTACCTTAATAAAAACCCCTTAAAATGTAGCTAAAGGTTGCAGCTTTATCAAATTAAATCAATAATTCCATTACTATTCGGCAATCATGAACAGATCGATGCGCAAGAGTGACATTAAATGGCTGCCTACTGCAAAATCGATATCAAAATGCTTGTAAAATATGAATTTATATGTTTATTTTAAAAGTAATACCCTTAAAACCTAGCTTAAAATCCAAACGCGTATGGTTACCTTAATAAAAACCCCTTAAAATGTAGCTAAAGGTTGCAGCTTTATCAAATTAAATCAATAATTCCATTACTATTCGGCAATCATGAACAGATCGATGCGCAAGAGTGACATTAAATGGCTGCCTACTGCAAAATCGATATCAAAATGCTTGTAAAATATGAATTTATATGTTTATTTTAAAAGTAATACCCTTAAAACCTAGCTTAAAATCCAAACGCGTATGGTTACCTTAATAAAAACCCCTTAAAATGTAGCTAAAGGTTGCAGCTTTATCAAATTAAATCAATAATTCCATTACTATTCGGCAATCATGAACAGATCGATGCGCAAGAGTGACATTAAATGGCTGCCTACTGCAAAATCGATATCAAAATGCTTGTAAAATATGAATTTATATGTTTATTTTAAAAGTAATACCCTTAAAACCTAGCTTAAAATCCAAACGCGTATGGTTACCTTAATAAAAACCCCTTAAAATGTAGCTAAAGGTTGCAGCTTTATCAAATTAAATCAATAATTCCATTACTATTCGGCAATCATGAACAGATCGATGCGCAAGAGTGACATTAAATGGCTGCCTACTGCAAAATCGATATCAAAATGCTTGTAAAATATGAATTTATATGTTTATTTTAAAAGTAATACCCTTAAAACCTAGCTTAAAATCCAAACGCGTATGGTTACCTTAATAAAAACCCCTTAAAATGTAGCTAAAGGTTGCAGCTTTATCAAATTAAATCAATAATTCCATTACTATTCGGCAATCATGAACAGATCGATGCGCAAGAGTGACATTAAATGGCTGCCTACTGCAAAATCGATATCAAAATGCTTGTAAAATATGAATTTATATGTTTATTTTAAAAGTAATACCCTTAAAACCTAGCTTAAAATCCAAACGCGTATGGTTACCTTAATAAAAACCCCTTAAAATGTAGCTAAAGGTTGCAGCTTTATCAAATTAAATCAATAATTCCATTACTATTCGGCAATCATGAACAGATCGATGCGCAAGAGTGACATTAAATGGCTGCCTACTGCAAAATCGATATCAAAATGCTTGTAAAATATGAATTTATATGTTTATTTTAAAAGTAATACCCTTAAAACCTAGCTTAAAATCCAAACGCGTATGGTTACCTTAATAAAAACCCCTTAAAATGTAGCTAAAGGTTGCAGCTTTATCAAATTAAATCAATAATTCCATTACTATTCGGCAATCATGAACAGATCGATGCGCAAGAGTGACATTAAATGGCTGCCTACTGCAAAAACGATATCAAAATGCTTGTAAAATATGAATTTATATGTTTATTTTAAAAGTAATACCCTTAAAACCTAGCTTAAAATCCAAACGCGTATGGTTACCTTAATAAAAACCCCTTAAAATGTAGCTAAAGGTTGCAGCTTTATCAAATTAAATCAATAATTCCATTACTATTCGGCAATCATGAACAAATCGATGCGCAAGAGTGACATTAAATGGCTGCCTACTGCAAAATCGATATCAAAATGCTTGTAAAATATGAATTTATATGTTTATTTTAAAAGTAATACCCTTAAAACCTAGCTTAAAATCCAAACGCGTATGGTTACCTTAATAAAAACCCCTTAAAATGTAGCTAAAGGTTGCAGCTTTATCAAATTAAATCAATAATTCCATTACTATTCGGCAATCATGAACAGATCGATGCGCAAGAGTGACATTAAATGGCTGCCTACTGCAAAATCGATATCAAAATGCTTGTAAAATATGAATTTATATGTTTATTTTAAAAGTAATACCCTTAAAACCTAGCTTAAAATCCAAACGCGTATGGTTACCTTAATAAAAACCCCTTAAAATGTAGCTAAAGGTTGCAGCTTTATCAAATTAAATCAATAATTCCATTACTATTCGGCAATCATGAACAGATCGATGCGCAAGAGTGACATTAAATGGCTGCCTACTGCAAAATCGATATCAAAATGCTTGTAAAATATGAATTTATATGTTTATTTTAAAAGTAATACCCTTAAAACCTAGCTTAAAATCCAAACGCGTATGGTTACCTTAATAAAAACCCCTTAAAATGTAGCTAAAGGTTGCAGCTTTATCAAATTAAATCAATAATTCCATTACTATTCGGCAATCATAAACAGATCGATGCGCAAGAGTGACATTAAATGGCTGCCTACTGCAAAATCGATATCAAAATGCTTGTAAAATATGAATTTATATGTTTATTTTAAAAGTAATACCCTTAAAACCTAGCTTAAAATCCAAACGCGTATGGTTACCTTAATAAAAACCCCTTAAAATGTAGCTAAAGGTTGCAGCTTTATCAAATTAAATCAATAATTCCATTACTATTCGGCAATCATGAACAGATCGATGCGCAAGAGTGACATTAAATGGCTGCCTACTGCAAAATCGATATCAAAATGCTTGTAAAATATGAATTTATATGTTTATTTTAAAAGTAATACCCTTAAAACCTAGCTTAAAATCCAAACGCGTATGGTTACCTTAATAAAAACCCCTTAAAATGTAGCTAAAGGTTGCAGCTTTATCAAATTAAATCAATAATTCCATTACTATTCGGCAATCATGAACAGATCGATGCGCAAGAGTGACATTAAATGGCTGCCTACTGCAAAATCGATATCAAAATGCTTGTAAAATATGAATTTATATGTTTATTTTAAAAGTAATACCCTTAAAACCTAGCTTAAAATCCAAACGCGTATGGTTACCTTAATAAAAACCCCTTAAAATGTAGCTAAAGGTTGCAGCTTTATCAAATTAAATCAATAATTCCATTACTATTCGGCAATCATGAACAGATCGATGCGCAAGAGTGACATTAAATGGCTGCCTACTGCAAAATCGATATCAAAATGCTTGTAAAATATGAATTTATATGTTTATTTTAAAAGTAATACCCTTAAAACCTAGCTTAAAATCCAAACGCGTATGGTTACCTTAATAAAAACCCCTTAAAATGTAGCTAAAGGTTGCAGCTTTATCAAATTAAATCAATAATTCCATTACTATTCGGCAATCATGAACAGATCGATGCGCAAGAGTGACATTAAATGGCTGCCTACTGCAAAATCGATATCAAAATGCTTGTAAAATATGAATTTATATGTTTATTTTAAAAGTAATACCCTTAAAACCTAGCTTAAAATCCAAACGCGTATGGTTACCTTAATAAAAACCCCTTAAAATGTAGCTAAAGGTTGCAGCTTTATCAAATTAAATCAATAATTCCATTACTATTCGGCAATCATGAACAGATCGATGCGCAAGAGTGACATTAAATGGCTGCCTACTGCAAAATCGATATCAAAATGCTTGTAAAATATGAATTTATATGTTTATTTTAAAAGTAATACCCTTAAAACCTAGCTTAAAATCCAAACGCGTATGGTTACCTTAATAAAAACCCCTTAAAATGTAGCTAAAGGTTGCAGCTTTATCAAATTAAATCAATAATTCCATTACTATTCGGCAATCATGAACAGATCGATGCGCAAGAGTGACATTAAATGGCTGCCTACTGCAAAATCGATATCAAAATGCTTGTAAAATATGAATTTATATGTTTATTTTAAAAGTAATACCCTTAAAACCTAGCTTAAAATCCAAACGCGTATGGTTACCTTAATAAAAACCCCTTAAAATGTAGCTAAAGGTTGCAGCTTTATCAAATTAAATCAATAATTCCATTACTATTCGGCAATCATGAACAGATCGATGCGCAAGAGTGACATTAAATGGCTGCCTACTGCAAAATCGATATCAAAATGCTTGTAAAATATGAATTTATATGTTTATTTTAAAAGTAATACCCTTAAAACCTAGCTTAAAATCCAAACGCGTATGGTTACCTTAATAAAAACCCCTTAAAATGTAGCTAAAGGTTGCAGCTTTATCAAATTAAATCAATAATTCCATTACTATTCGGCAATCATGAACAGATCGATGCGCAAGAGTGACATTAAATGGCTGCCTACTGCAAAATCGATATCAAAATGCTTGTAAAATATGAATTTATATGTTTATTTTAAAAGTAATACCCTTAAAACCTAGCTTAAAATCCAAACGCGTATGGTTACCTTAATAAAAACCCCTTAAAATGTAGCTAAAGGTTGCAGCTTTATCAAATTAAATCAATAATTCCATTACTATTCGGCAATCATGAACAGATCGATGCGCAAGAGTGACATTAAATGGCTGCGTACTGCAAAATCGATATCAAAATGCTTGTAAAATATGAATTTATATGTTTATTTTAAAAGTAATACCCTTAAAACCTAGCTTAAAATCCAAACGCGTATGGTTACCTTAATAAAAACCCCTTAAAATGTAGCTAAAGGTTGCAGCTTTATCAAATTAAATCAATAATTCCATTACTATTCGGCAATCATGAACAGATCGATGCGCAAGAGTGACATTAAATGGCTGCCTACTGCAAAATCGATATCAAAATGCTTGTAAAATATGAATTTATATGTTTATTTTAAAAGTAATACCCTTAAAACCTAGCTTAAAATCCAAACGCGTATGGTTACCTTAATAAAAACCCCTTAAAATGTAGCTAAAGGTTGCAGCTTTATCAAATTAAATCAATAATTCCATTACTATTCGGCAATCATGAACAGATCGATGCGCAAGAGTGACATTAAATGGCTGCCTACTGCAAAATCGATATCAAAATGCTTGTAAAATATGAATTTATATGTTTATTTTAAAAGTAATACCCTTAAAACCTAGCTTAAAATCCAAACGCGTATGGTTACCTTAATAAAAACCCCTTAAAATGTAGCTAAAGGTTGCAGCTTTATCAAATTAAATCAATAATTCCATTACTATTCGGCAATCATGAACAGATCGATGCGCAAGAGTGACATTAAGGGGTCATTCTCATGCGCGGACAGGAAAAATGGACATTTTTCAGAAATTATTTCCTTTGTGAATACGAGGAATTATCAAAAAAAGATATTCCACTTTAATTTATTCATTATTATGGTACAAAAATAAAAATTTAAAAAAATTTTTTTTTTATTTTTTCAAACACTTTTCTTCGATTAAAGACACGGCTTCTGCCGCGTCATGGTCAGCTGGCGGGGATTGTTTTGAGTCACAGGATTATCTGAAACATTAATTTCAAAGAAATTCTTAATCAGTATGAACGTACCTCTCGCCCGTAGTAAATTTGCATTTTTTCATAAGAATCTCACAAAATGGCAGGCATTGGAAGTTAGAGCAGTAAAAAATGGTTGTTTTTGAAGATTTTATCAATGAAAAAATATATTAAATTTTTAACATATCAGAGTGAATTTACTAGGGGCGATAGCTAACAATATGTAGAATGACATGACAAAATCGCAGAGAGATCGGATGAATGGTTTTTTTTAAATCATCCCCGCCATTTCAAAAAAAGGCGTTCCGAGAAAAACACGTTTAAAGTTTTGACTAACTGATTGAATCCTTGCTAGAAACCTTGACTGCTCGTTATATAAATGTCTGTAGAAGCCGAAATACTTGAAATTCTAAAATAAAGTTTTGACAGCACCTTCCTCAAGGATGATGCATTCCAAATATGTTAACAAAAAAAAATTGATTTTTACAAAATTTCACATGAGAATGACCCCTTAAATGGCTGCCTACTGCAAAATCGATATCAAAATGCTTGTAAAATATGAATTTATATGTTTATTTTAAAAGTAATACCCTTAAAACCTAGCTTAAAATCCAAACGCGTATGGTTACCTTAATAAAAACCCCTTAAAATGTAGCTAAAGGTTGCAGCTTTATCAAATTAAATCAATAATTCCATTACTATTCGGCAATCATGAACAGATCGATGCGCAAGAGTGACATTAAATGGCTGCCTACTGCAAAATCGATATCAAAATGCTTGTAAAATATGAATTTATATGTTTATTTTAAAAGTAATACCCTTAAAACCTAGCTTAAAATCCAAACGCGTATGGTTACCTTAATAAAAACCCCTTAAAATGTAGCTAAAGGTTGCAGCTTTATCAAATTAAATCAATAATTCCATTACTATTCGGCAATCATGAATAGATCGATGCGCAAGAGTGACATTAAATGGCTGCCTACTGCAAAATCGATATCAAAATGCTTGTAAAATATGAATTTATATGTTTATTTTAAAAGTAATACCCTTAAAACCTAGCTTAAAATCCAAACGCGTATGGTTACCTTAATAAAAACCCCTTAAAATGTAGCTAAAGGTTGCAGCTTTATCAAATTAAATCAATAATTCCATTACTATTCGGCAATCATGAACAGATCGATGCGCAAGAGTGACATTAAATGGCTGCCTACTGCAAAATCGATATCAAAATGCTTGTAAAATATGAATTTATATGTTTATTTTAAAAGTAATACCCTTAAAACCTAGCTTAAAATCCAAACGCGTATGGTTACCTTAATAAAAACCCCTTAAAATGTAGCTAAAGGTTGCAGCTTTATCAAATTAAATCAATAATTCCATTACTATTCGGCAATCATGAACAGATCGATGCGCAAGAGTGACATTAAATGGCTGCCTACTGCAAAATCGATATCAAAATGCTTGTAAAATATGAATTTATATGTTTATTTTAAAAGTAATACCCTTAAAACCTAGCTTAAAATCCAAACGCGTATGGTTACCTTAATAAAAACCCCTTAAAATGTAGCTAAAGGTTGCAGCTTTATCAAATTAAATCAATAATTCCATTACTATTCGGCAATCATGAACAGATCGATGCGCAAGAGTGACATTAAATGGCTGCCTACTGCAAAATCGATATCAAAATGCTTGTAAAATATGAATTTATATGTTTATTTTAAAAGTAATACCCTTAAAACCTAGCTTAAAATCCAAACGCGTATGGTTACCTTAATAAAAACCCCTTAAAATGTAGCTAAAGGTTGCAGCTTTATCAAATTAAATCAATAATTCCATTACTATTCGGCAATCATGAACAGATCGATGCGCAAGAGTGACATTAAATGGCTGCCTACTGCAAAATCGATATCAAAATGCTTGTAAAATATGAATTTATATGTTTATTTTAAAAGTAATACCCTTAAAACCTAGCTTAAAATCCAAACGCGTATGGTTACCTTAATAAAAACCCCTTAAAATGTAGCTAAAGGTTGCAGCTTTATCAAATTAAATCAATAATTCCATTACTATTCGGCAATCATGAACAGATCGATGCGCAAGAGTGACATTAAATGGCTGCCTACTGCAAAATCGATATCAAAATGCTTGTAAAATATGAATTTATATGTTTATTTTAAAAGTAATACCCTTAAAACCTAGCTTAAAATCCAAACGCGTATGGTTACCTTAATAAAAACCCCTTAAAATGTAGCTAAAGGTTGCAGCTTTATCAAATTAAATCAATAATTCCATTACTATTCGGCAATCATGAACAGATCGATGCGCAAGAGTGACATTAAGGGGTCATTCTCATGCGCGGACAGGAAAAATGGACATTTTTCAGAAATTATTTCCTTTGTGAATACGAGGAATTATCAAAAAAAGATATTCCACTTTAATTTATTCATTATTATGGTACAAAAATAAAAATTTAAAAAAATTTTTTTTTTATTTTTTCAAACACTTTTCTTCGATTAAAGACACGGCTTCTGCCGCGTCATGGTCAGCTGGCGGGGATTGTTTTGAGTCACAGGATTATCTGAAACATTAATTTCAAAGAAATTCTTAATCAGTATGAACGTACCTCTCGCCCGTAGTAAATTTGCATTTTTTCATAAGAATCTCACAAAATGGCAGGCATTGGAAGTTAGAGCAGTAAAAAATGGTTGTTTTTGAAGATTTTATCAATGAAAAAATATATTAAATTTTTAACATATCAGAGTGAATTTACTAGGGGCGATAGCTAACAATATGTAGAATGACATGACAAAATCGCAGAGAGATCGGATGAATGGTTTTTTTTAAATCATCCCCGCCATTTCAAAAAAAGGCGTTCCGAGAAAAACACGTTTAAAGTTTTGACTAACTGATTGAATCCTTGCTAGAAACCTTGACTGCTCGTTATATAAATGTCTGTAGAAGCCGAAATACTTGAAATTCTAAAATAAAGTTTTGACAGCACCTTCCTCAAGGATGATGCATTCCAAATATGTTAACAAAAAAAAATTGATTTTTACAAAATTTCACATGAGAATGACCCCTTAAATGGCTGCCTACTGCAAAATCGATATCAAAATGCTTGTAAAATATGAATTTATATGTTTATTTTAAAAGTAATACCCTTAAAACCTAGCTTAAAATCCAAACGCGTATGGTTACCTTAATAAAAACCCCTTAAAATGTAGCTAAAGGTTGCAGCTTTATCAAATTAAATCAATAATTCCATTACTATTCGGCAATCATGAACAGATCGATGCGCAAGAGTGACATTAAATGGCTGCCTACTGCAAAATCGATATCAAAATGCTTGTAAAATATGAATTTATATGTTTATTTTAAAAGTAATACCCTTAAAACCTAGCTTAAAATCCAAACGCGTATGGTTACCTTAATAAAAACCCCTTAAAATGTAGCTAAAGGTTGCAGCTTTATCAAATTAAATCAATAATTCCATTACTATTCGGCAATCATGAATAGATCGATGCGCAAGAGTGACATTAAATGGCTGCCTACTGCAAAATCGATATCAAAATGCTTGTAAAATATGAATTTATATGTTTATTTTAAAAGTAATACCCTTAAAACCTAGCTTAAAATCCAAACGCGTATGGTTACCTTAATAAAAACCCCTTAAAATGTAGCTAAAGGTTGCAGCTTTATCAAATTAAATCAATAATTCCATTACTATTCGGCAATCATGAACAGATCGATGCGCAAGAGTGACATTAAATGGCTGCCTACTGCAAAATCGATATCAAAATGCTTGTAAAATATGAATTTATATGTTTATTTTAAAAGTAATACCCTTAAAACCTAGCTTAAAATCCAAACGCGTATGGTTACCTTAATAAAAACCCCTTAAAATGTAGCTAAAGGTTGCAGCTTTATCAAATTAAATCAATAATTCCATTACTATTCGGCAATCATGAACAGATCGATGCGCAAGAGTGACATTAAATGGCTGCCTACTGCAAAATCGATATCAAAATGCTTGTAAAATATGAATTTATATGTTTATTTTAAAAGTAATACCCTTAAAACCTAGCTTAAAATCCAAACGCGTATGGTTACCTTAATAAAAACCCCTTAAAATGTAGCTAAAGGTTGCAGCTTTATCAAATTAAATCAATAATTCCATTACTATTCGGCAATCATGAACAGATCGATGCGCAAGAGTGACATTAAATGGCTGCCTACTGCAAAATCGATATCAAAATGCTTGTAAAATATGAATTTATATGTTTATTTTAAAAGTAATACCCTTAAAACCTAGCTTAAAATCCAAACGCGTATGGTTACCTTAATAAAAACCCCTTAAAATGTAGCTAAAGGTTGCAGCTTTATCAAATTAAATCAATAATTCCATTACTATTCGGCAATCATGAACAGATCGATGCGCAAGAGTGACATTAAATGGCTGCCTACTGCAAAATCGATATCAAAATGCTTGTAAAATATGAATTTATATGTTTATTTTAAAAGTAATACCCTTAAAACCTAGCTTAAAATCCAAACGCGTATGGTTACCTTAATAAAAACCCCTTAAAATGTAGCTAAAGGTTGCAGCTTTATCAAATTAAATCAATAATTCCATTACTATTCGGCAATCATGAACAGATCGATGCGCAAGAGTGACATTAAATGGCTGCCTACTGCAAAATCGATATCAAAATGCTTGTAAAATATGAATTTATATGTTTATTTTAAAAGTAATACCCTTAAAACCTAGCTTAAAATCCAAACGCGTATGGTTACCTTAATAAAAACCCCTTAAAATGTAGCTAAAGGTTGCAGCTTTATCAAATTAAATCAATAATTCCATTACTATTCGGCAATCATGAACAGATCGATGCGCAAGAGTGACATTAAATGGCTGCCTACTGCAAAATCGATATCAAAATGCTTGTAAAATATGAATTTATATGTTTATTTTAAAAGTAATACCCTTAAAACCTAGCTTAAAATCCAAACGCGTATGGTTACCTTAATAAAAACCCCTTAAAATGTAGCTAAAGGTTGCAGCTTTATCAAATTAAATCAATAATTCCATTACTATTCGGCAATCATGAACAGATCGATGCGCAAGAGTGACATTAAATGGCTGCCTACTGCAAAATCGATATCAAAATGCTTGTAAAATATGAATTTATATGTTTATTTTAAAAGTAATACCCTTAAAACCTAGCTTAAAATCCAAACGCGTATGGTTACCTTAATAAAAACCCCTTAAAATGTAGCTAAAGGTTGCAGCTTTATCAAATTAAATCAATAATTCCATTACTATTCGGCAATCATGAACAGATCGATGCGCAAGAGTGACATTAAATGGCTGCCTACTGCAAAATCGATATCAAAATGCTTGTAAAATATGAATTTATATGTTTATTTTAAAAGTAATACCCTTAAAACCTAGCTTAAAATCCAAACGCGTATGGTTACCTTAATAAAAACCCCTTAAAATGTAGCTAAAGGTTGCAGCTTTATCAAATTAAATCAATAATTCCATTACTATTCGGCAATCATGAACAGATCGATGCGCAAGAGTGACATTAAGGGGTCATTCTCATGCGCGGACAGGAAAAATGGACATTTTTCAGAAATTATTTCCTTTGTGAATACGAGGAATTATCAAAAAAAGATATTCCACTTTAATTTATTCATTATTATGGTACAAAAATAAAAATTTAAAAAAATTTTTTTTTTATTTTTTCAAACACTTTTCTTCGATTAAAGACACGGCTTCTGCCGCGTCATGGTCAGCTGGCGGGGATTGTTTTGAGTCACAGGATTATCTGAAACATTAATTTCAAAGAAATTCTTAATCAGTATGAACGTACCTCTCGCCCGTAGTAAATTTGCATTTTTTCATAAGAATCTCACAAAATGGCAGGCATTGGAAGTTAGAGCAGTAAAAAATGGTTGTTTTTGAAGATTTTATCAATGAAAAAATATATTAAATTTTTAACATATCAGAGTGAATTTACTAGGGGCGATAGCTAACAATATGTAGAATGACGTGACAAAATCGCAGAGAGATCGGATGAATGGTTTTTTTTAAATCATCCCCGCCATTTCAAAAAAAGGCGTTCCGAGAAAAACACGTTTAAAGTTTTGACTAACTGATTGAATCCTTGCTAGAAACCTTGACCGCTCGTTATATAAATGTCTGTAGAAGCCGAAATACTTGAAATTCTAAAATAAAGTTTTGACAGCACCTTCCTCAAGGATGATGCATTCCAAATATGTTAACAAAAAAAAATTGATTTTTACAAAATTTCACATGAGAATGACCCCTTAAATGGCTGCCTACTGCAAAATCGATATCAAAATGCTTGTAAAATATGAATTTATATGTTTATTTTAAAAGTAATACCCTTAAAACCTAGCTTAAAATCCAAACGCGTATGGTTACCTTAATAAAAACCCCTTAAAATGTAGCTAAAGGTTGCAGCTTTATCAAATTAAATCAATAATTCCATTACTATTCGGCAATCATGAACAGATCGATGCGCAAGAGTGACATTAAATGGCTGCCTACTGCAAAATCGATATCAAAATGCTTGTAAAATATGAATTTATATGTTTATTTTAAAAGTAATACCCTTAAAACCTAGCTTAAAATCCAAACGCGTATGGTTACCTTAATAAAAACCCCTTAAAATGTAGCTAAAGGTTGCAGCTTTATCAAATTAAATCAATAATTCCATTACTATTCGGCAATCATGAACAGATCGATGCGCAAGAGTGACATTAAATGGCTGCCTACTGCAAAATCGATATCAAAATGCTTGTAAAATATGAATTTATATGTTTATTTTAAAAGTAATACCCTTAAAACCTAGCTTAAAATCCAAACGCGTATGGTTACCTTAATAAAAACCCCTTAAAATGTAGCTAAAGGTTGCAGCTTTATCAAATTAAATCAATAATTCCATTACTATTCGGCAATCATGAACAGATCGATGCGCAAGAGTGACATTAAATGGCTGCCTACTGCAAAATCGATATCAAAATGCTTGTAAAATATGAATTTATATGTTTATTTTAAAAGTAATACCCTTAAAACCTAGCTTAAAATCCAAACGCGTATGGTTACCTTAATAAAAACCCCTTAAAATGTAGCTAAAGGTTGCAGCTTTATCAAATTAAATCAATAATTCCATTACTATTCGGCAATCATGAACAGATCGATGCGCAAGAGTGACATTAAATGGCTGCCTACTGCAAAATCGATATCAAAATGCTTGTAAAATATGAATTTATATGTTTATTTTAAAAGTAATACCCTTAAAACCTAGCTTAAAATCCAAACGCGTATGGTTACCTTAATAAAAACCCCTTAAAATGTAGCTAAAGGTTGCAGCTTTATCAAATTAAATCAATAATTCCATTACTATTCGGCAATCATGAACAGATCGATGCGCAAGAGTGACATTAAATGGCTGCCTACTGCAAAATCGATATCAAAATGCTTGTAAAATATGAATTTATATGTTTATTTTAAAAGTAATACCCTTAAAACCTAGCTTAAAATCCAAACGCGTATGGTTACCTTAATAAAAACCCCTTAAAATGTAGCTAAAGGTTGCAGCTTTATCAAATTAAATCAATAATTCCATTACTATTCGGCAATCATGAACAGATCGATGCGCAAGAGTGACATTAAATGGCTGCCTACTGCAAAATCGATATCAAAATGCTTGTAAAATATGAATTTATATGTTTATTTTAAAAGTAATACCCTTAAAACCTAGCTTAAAATCCAAACGCGTATGGTTACCTTAATAAAAACCCCTTAAAATTTAGCTAAAGGTTGCAGCTTTATCAAATTAAATCAATAATTCCATTACTATTCGGCAATCATGAACAGATCGATGCGCAAGAGTGACATTAAATGGCTGCCTACTGCAAAATCGATATCAAAATGCTTGTAAAATATGAATTTATATGTTTATTTTAAAAGTAATACCCTTAAAACCTAGCTTAAAATCCAAACGCGTATGGTTACCTTAATAAAAACCCCTTAAAATGTAGCTAAAGGTTGCAGCTTTATCAAATTAAATCAATAATTCCATTACTATTCGGCAATCATGAACAGATCGATGCGCAAGAGTGACATTAAATGGCTGCCTACTGCAAAATCGATATCAAAATGCTTGTAAAATATGAATTTATATGTTTATTTTAAAAGTAATACCCTTAAAACCTAGCTTAAAATCCAAACGCGTATGGTTACCTTAATAAAAACCCCTTAATATGTAGCTAAAGGTTGCAGCTTTATCAAATTAAATCAATAATTCCATTACTATTCGGCAATCATGAACAGATCGATGCGCAAGAGTGACATTAAATGGCTGCCTACTGCAAAATCGATATCAAAATGCTTGTAAAATATGAATTTATATGTTTATTTTAAAAGTAATACCCTTAAAACCTAGCTTAAAATCCAAACGCGTATGGTTACCTTAATAAAAACCCCTTAAAATGTAGCTAAAGGTTGCAGCTTTATCAAATTAAATCAATAATTCCATTACTATTCGGCAATCATGAACAGATCGATGCGCAAGAGTGACATTAAATGGCTGCCTACTGCAAAATCGATATCAAAATGCTTGTAAAATATGAATTTATATGTTTATTTTAAAAGTAATACCCTTAAAACCTAGCTTAAAATCCAAACGCGTATGGTTACCTTAATAAAAACCCCTTAAAATGTAGCTAAAGGTTGCAGCTTTATCAAATTAAATCAATAATTCCATTACTATTCGGCAATCATGAACAGATCGATGCGCAAGAGTGACATTAAATGGCTGCCTACTGCAAAATCGATATCAAAATGCTTGTAAAATATGAATTTATATGTTTATTTTAAAAGTAATACCCTTAAAACCTAGCTTAAAATCCAAACGCGTATGGTTACCTTAATAAAAACCCCTTAAAATGTAGCTAAAGGTTGCAGCTTTATCAAATTAAATCAATAATTCCATTACTATTCGGCAATCATGAACAGATCGATGCGCAAGAGTGACATTAAATGGCTGCCTACTGCAAAATCGATATCAAAATGCTTGTAAAATATGAATTTATATGTTTATTTTAAAAGTAATACCCTTAAAACCTAGCTTAAAATCCAAACGCGTATGGTTACCTTAATAAAAACCCCTTAAAATTTAGCTAAAGGTTGCAGCTTTATCAAATTAAATCAATAATTCCATTACTATTCGGCAATCATGAACAGATCGATGCGCAAGAGTGACATTAAATGGCTGCCTACTGCAAAATCGATATCAAAATGCTTGTAAAATATGAATTTATATGTTTATTTTAAAAGTAATACCCTTAAAACCTAGCTTAAAATCCAAACGCGTATGGTTACCTTAATAAAAACCCCTTAAAATGTAGCTAAAGGTTGCAGCTTTATCAAATTAAATCAATAATTCCATTACTATTCGGCAATCATGAACAGATCGATGCGCAAGAGTGACATTAAATGGCTGCCTACTGCAAAATCGATATCAAAATGCTTGTAAAATATGAATTTATATGTTTATTTTAAAAGTAATACCCTTAAAACCTAGCTTAAAATCCAAACGCGTATGGTTACCTTAATAAAAACCCCTTAAAATTTAGCTAAAGGTTGCAGCTTTATCAAATTAAATCAATAATTCTATTACTATTCGGCAA
This sequence comes from Melieria crassipennis, assembly GCA_963668005.1. Lineage (NCBI taxonomy): Eukaryota > Metazoa > Arthropoda > Insecta > Diptera > Ulidiidae > Melieria > Melieria crassipennis. The sequence continues at coordinate 136,562 of CAVLFC010000068.1, read as the reverse complement.
TCATGAACAGATCGATGCGCAAGAGTGACATTAAATGGCTGCCTACTGCAAAATCGATATCAAAATGCTTGTAAAATATGAATTTATATGTTTATTTTAAAAGTAATACCCTTAAAACCTAGCTTAAAATCCAAACGCGTATGGTTACCTTAATAAAAACCCCTTAAAATGTAGCTAAAGGTTGCAGCTTTATCAAATTAAATCAATAATTCCATTACTATTCGGCAATCATGAACAGATCGATGCGCAAGAGTGACATTAAATGGCTGCCTACTGCAAAATCGATATCAAAATGCTTGTAAAATATGAATTTATATGTTTATTTTAAAAGTAATACCCTTAAAACCTAGCTTAAAATCCAAACGCGTATGGTTACCTTAATAAAAACCCCTTAAAATGTAGCTAAAGGTTGCAGCTTTATCAAATTAAATCAATAATTCCATTACTATTCGGCAATCATGAACAGATCGATGCGCAAGAGTGACATTAAATGGCTGCCTACTGCAAAATCGATATCAAAATGCTTGTAAAATATGAATTTATATGTTTATTTTAAAAGTAATACCCTTAAAACCTAGCTTAAAATCCAAACGCGTATGGTTACCTTAATAAAAACCCCTTAAAATTTAGCTAAAGGTTGCAGCTTTATCAAATTAAATCAATAATTCCATTACTATTCGGCAATCATGAACAGATCGATGCGCAAGAGTGACATTAAATGGCTGCCTACTGCAAAATCGATATCAAAATGCTTGTAAAATATGAATTTATATGTTTATTTTAAAAGTAATACCCTTAAAACCTAGCTTAAAATCCAAACGCGTATGGTTACCTTAATAAAAACCCCTTAAAATGTAGCTAAAGGTTGCAGCTTTATCAAATTAAATCAATAATTCCATTACTATTCGGCAATCATGAACAGATCGATGCGCAAGAGTGACATTAAATGGCTGCCTACTGCAAAATCGATATCAAAATGCTTGTAAAATATGAATTTATATGTTTATTTTAAAAGTAATACCCTTAAAACCTAGCTTAAAATCCAAACGCGTATGGTTACCTTAATAAAAACCCCTTAATATGTAGCTAAAGGTTGCAGCTTTATCAAATTAAATCAATAATTCCATTACTATTCGGCAATCATGAACAGATCGATGCGCAAGAGTGACATTAAATGGCTGCCTACTGCAAAATCGATATCAAAATGCTTGTAAAATATGAATTTATATGTTTATTTTAAAAGTAATACCCTTAAAACCTAGCTTAAAATCCAAACGCGTATGGTTACCTTAATAAAAACCCCTTAAAATGTAGCTAAAGGTTGCAGCTTTATCAAATTAAATCAATAATTCCATTACTATTCGGCAATCATGAACAGATCGATGCGCAAGAGTGACATTAAATGGCTGCCTACTGCAAAATCGATATCAAAATGCTTGTAAAATATGAATTTATATGTTTATTTTAAAAGTAATACCCTTAAAACCTAGCTTAAAATCCAAACGCGTATGGTTACCTTAATAAAAACCCCTTAAAATGTAGCTAAAGGTTGCAGCTTTATCAAATTAAATCAATAATTCCATTACTATTCGGCAATCATGAACAGATCGATGCGCAAGAGTGACATTAAATGGCTGCCTACTGCAAAATCGATATCAAAATGCTTGTAAAATATGAATTTATATGTTTATTTTAAAAGTAATACCCTTAAAACCTAGCTTAAAATCCAAACGCGTATGGTTACCTTAATAAAAACCCCTTAAAATTTAGCTAAAGGTTGCAGCTTTATCAAATTAAATCAATAATTCCATTACTATTCGGCAATCATGAACAGATCGATGCGCAAGAGTGACATTAAATGGCTGCCTACTGCAAAATCGATATCAAAATGCTTGTAAAATATGAATTTATATGTTTATTTTAAAAGTAATACCCTTAAAACCTAGCTTAAAATCCAAACGCGTATGGTTACCTTAATAAAAACCCCTTAAAATGTAGCTAAAGGTTGCAGCTTTATCAAATTAAATCAATAATTCCATTACTATTCGGCAATCATGAACAGATCGATGCGCAAGAGTGACATTAAATGGCTGCCTACTGCAAAATCGATATCAAAATGCTTGTAAAATATGAATTTATATGTTTATTTTAAAAGTAATACCCTTAAAACCTAGCTTAAAATCCAAACGCGTATGGTTACCTTAATAAAAACCCCTTAAAATTTAGCTAAAGGTTGCAGCTTTATCAAATTAAATCAATAATTCCATTACTATTCGGCAATCATGAACAGATCGATGCGCAAGAGTGACATTAAATGGCTGCCTACTGCAAAATCGATATCAAAATGCTTGTAAAATATGAATTTATATGTTTATTTTAAAAGTAATACCCTTAAAACCTAGCTTAAAATCCAAACGCGTATGGTTACCTTAATAAAAACCCCTTAAAATGTAGCTAAAGGTTGCAGCTTTATCAAATTAAATCAATAATTCCATTACTATTCGGCAATCATGAACAGATCGATGCGCAAGAGTGACATTAAATGGCTGCCTACTGCAAAATCGATATCAAAATGCTTGTAAAATATGAATTTATATGTTTATTTTAAAAGTAATACCCTTAAAACCTAGCTTAAAATCCAAACGCGTATGGTTACCTTAATAAAAACCCCTTAATATGTAGCTAAAGGTTGCAGCTTTATCAAATTAAATCAATAATTCCATTACTATTCGGCAATCATGAACAGATCGATGCGCAAGAGTGACATTAAATGGCTGCCTACTGCAAAATCGATATCAAAATGCTTGTAAAATATGAATTTATATGTTTATTTTAAAAGTAATACCCTTAAAACCTAGCTTAAAATCCAAACGCGTATGGTTACCTTAATAAAAACCCCTTAAAATGTAGCTAAAGGTTGCAGCTTTATCAAATTAAATCAATAATTCCATTACTATTCGGCAATCATGAACAGATCGATGCGCAAGAGTGACATTAAATGGCTGCCTACTGCAAAATCGATATCAAAATGCTTGTAAAATATGAATTTATATGTTTATTTTAAAAGTAATACCCTTAAAACCTAGCTTAAAATCCAAACGCGTATGGTTACCTTAATAAAAACCCCTTAAAATGTAGCTAAAGGTTGCAGCTTTATCAAATTAAATCAATAATTCCATTACTATTCGGCAATCATGAACAGATCGATGCGCAAGAGTGACATTAAATGGCTGCCTACTGCAAAATCGATATCAAAATGCTTGTAAAATATGAATTTATATGTTTATTTTAAAAGTAATACCCTTAAAACCTAGCTTAAAATCCAAACGCGTATGGTTACCTTAATAAAAACCCCTTAAAATGTAGCTAAAGGTTGCAGCTTTATCAAATTAAATCAATAATTCCATTACTATTCGGCAATCATGAACAGATCGATGCGCAAGAGTGACATTAAATGGCTGCCTACTGCAAAATCGATATCAAAATGCTTGTAAAATATGAATTTATATGTTTATTTTAAAAGTAATACCCTTAAAACCTAGCTTAAAATCCAAACGCGTATGGTTACCTTAATAAAAACCCCTTAAAATGTAGCTAAAGGTTGCAGCTTTATCAAATTAAATCAATAATTCCATTACTATTCGGCAATCATGAACAGATCGATGCGCAAGAGTGACATTAAATGGCTGCCTACTGCAAAATCGATATCAAAATGCTTGTAAAATATGAATTTATATGTTTATTTTAAAAGTAATACCCTTAAAACCTAGCTTAAAATCCAAACGCGTATGGTTACCTTAATAAAAACCCCTTAAAATGTAGCTAAAGGTTGCAGCTTTATCAAATTAAATCAATAATTCCATTACTATTCGGCAATCATGAACAGATCGATGCGCAAGAGTGACATTAAATGGCTGCCTACTGCAAAATCGATATCAAAATGCTTGTAAAATATGAATTTATATGTTTATTTTAAAAGTAATACCCTTAAAACCTAGCTTAAAATCCAAACGCGTATGGTTACCTTAATAAAAACCCCTTAAAATTTAGCTAAAGGTTGCAGCTTTATCAAATTAAATCAATAATTCCATTACTATTCGGCAATCATGAACAGATCGATGCGCAAGAGTGACATTAAATGGCTGCCTACTGCAAAATCGATATCAAAATGCTTGTAAAATATGAATTTATATGTTTATTTTAAAAGTAATACCCTTAAAACCTAGCTTAAAATCCAAACGCGTATGGTTACCTTAATAAAAACCCCTTAAAATGTAGCTAAAGGTTGCAGCTTTATCAAATTAAATCAATAATTCCATTACTATTCGGCAATCATGAACAGATCGATGCGCAAGAGTGACATTAAATGGCTGCCTACTGCAAAATCGATATCAAAATGCTTGTAAAATATGAATTTATATGTTTATTTTAAAAGTAATACCCTTAAAACCTAGCTTAAAATCCAAACGCGTATGGTTACCTTAATAAAAACCCCTTAAAATGTAGCTAAAGGTTGCAGCTTTATCAAATTAAATCAATAATTCCATTACTATTCGGCAATCATGAACAGATCGATGCGCAAGAGTGACATTAAATGGCTGCCTACTGCAAAATCGATATCAAAATGCTTGTAAAATATGAATTTATATGTTTATTTTAAAAGTAATACCCTTAAAACCTAGCTTAAAATCCAAACGCGTATGGTTACCTTAATAAAAACCCCTTAAAATGTAGCTAAAGGTTGCAGCTTTATCAAATTAAATCAATAATTCCATTACTATTCGGCAATCATGAACAGATCGATGCGCAAGAGTGACATTAAATGGCTGCCTACTGCAAAATCGATATCAAAATGCTTGTAAAATATGAATTTATATGTTTATTTTAAAAGTAATACCCTTAAAACCTAGCTTAAAATCCAAACGCGTATGGTTACCTTAATAAAAACCCCTTAAAATGTAGCTAAAGGTTGCAGCTTTATCAAATTAAATCAATAATTCCATTACTATTCGGCAATCATGAACAGATCGATGCGCAAGAGTGACATTAAATGGCTGCCTACTGCAAAATCGATATCAAAATGCTTGTAAAATATGAATTTATATGTTTATTTTAAAAGTAATACCCTTAAAACCTAGCTTAAAATCCAAACGCGTATGGTTACCTTAATAAAAACCCCTTAAAATGTAGCTAAAGGTTGCAGCTTTATCAAATTAAATCAATAATTCCATTACTATTCGGCAATCATGAACAGATCGATGCGCAAGAGTGACATTAAATGGCTGCCTACTGCAAAATCGATATCAAAATGCTTGTAAAATATGAATTTATATGTTTATTTTAAAAGTAATACCCTTAAAACCTAGCTTAAAATCCAAACGCGTATGGTTACCTTAATAAAAACCCCTTAAAATGTAGCTAAAGGTTGCAGCTTTATCAAATTAAATCAATAATTCCATTACTATTCGGCAATCATGAACAGATCGATGCGCAAGAGTGACATTAAATGGCTGCCTACTGCAAAATCGATATCAAAATGCTTGTAAAATATGAATTTATATGTTTATTTTAAAAGTAATACCCTTAAAACCTAGCTTAAAATCCAAACGCGTATGGTTACCTTAATAAAAACCCCTTAAAATGTAGCTAAAGGTTGCAGCTTTATCAAATTAAATCAATAATTCCATTACTATTCGGCAATCATGAACAGATCGATGCGCAAGAGTGACATTAAATGGCTGCCTACTGCAAAATCGATATCAAAATGCTTGTAAAATATGAATTTATATGTTTATTTTAAAAGTAATACCCTTAAAACCTAGCTTAAAATCCAAACGCGTATGGTTACCTTAATAAAAACCCCTTAAAATGTAGCTAAAGGTTGCAGCTTTATCAAATTAAATCAATAATTCCATTACTATTCGGCAATCATGAACAGATCGATGCGCAAGAGTGACATTAAATGGCTGCCTACTGCAAAATCGATATCAAAATGCTTGTAAAATATGAATTTATATGTTTATTTTAAAAGTAATACCCTTAAAACCTAGCTTAAAATCCAAACGCGTATGGTTACCTTAATAAAAACCCCTTAAAATGTAGCTAAAGGTTGCAGCTTTATCAAATTAAATCAATAATTCCATTACTATTCGGCAATCATGAACAGATCGATGCGCAAGAGTGACATTAAATGGCTGCCTACTGCAAAATCGATATCAAAATGCTTGTAAAATATGAATTTATATGTTTATTTTAAAAGTAATACCCTTAAAACCTAGCTTAAAATCCAAACGCGTATGGTTACCTTAATAAAAACCCCTTAAAATGTAGCTAAAGGTTGCAGCTTTATCAAATTAAATCAATAATTCCATTACTATTCGGCAATCATGAACAGATCGATGCGCAAGAGTGACATTAAATGGCTGCCTACTGCAAAATCGATATCAAAATGCTTGTAAAATATGAATTTATATGTTTATTTTAAAAGTAATACCCTTAAAACCTAGCTTAAAATCCAAACGCGTATGGTTACCTTAATAAAAACCCCTTAAAATGTAGCTAAAGGTTGCAGCTTTATCAAATTAAATCAATAATTCCATTACTATTCGGCAATCATGAACAGATCGATGCGCAAGAGTGACATTAAATGGCTGCCTACTGCAAAATCGATATCAAAATGCTTGTAAAATATGAATTTATATGTTTATTTTAAAAGTAATACCCTTAAAACCTAGCTTAAAATCCAAACGCGTATGGTTACCTTAATAAAAACCCCTTAAAATGTAGCTAAAGGTTGCAGCTTTATCAAATTAAATCAATAATTCCATTACTATTCGGCAATCATGAACAGATCGATGCGCAAGAGTGACATTAAATGGCTGCCTACTGCAAAATCGATATCAAAATGCTTGTAAAATATGAATTTATATGTTTATTTTAAAAGTAATACCCTTAAAACCTAGCTTAAAATCCAAACGCGTATGGTTACCTTAATAAAAACCCCTTAAAATGTAGCTAAAGGTTGCAGCTTTATCAAATTAAATCAATAATTCCATTACTATTCGGCAATCATGAACAGATCGATGCGCAAGAGTGACATTAAATGGCTGCCTACTGCAAAATCGATATCAAAATGCTTGTAAAATATGAATTTATATGTTTATTTTAAAAGTAATACCCTTAAAACCTAGCTTAAAATCCAAACGCGTATGGTTACCTTAATAAAAACCCCTTAAAATGTAGCTAAAGGTTGCAGCTTTATCAAATTAAATCAATAATTCCATTACTATTCGGCAATCATGAACAGATCGATGCGCAAGAGTGACATTAAATGGCTGCCTACTGCAAAATCGATATCAAAATGCTTGTAAAATATGAATTTATATGTTTATTTTAAAAGTAATACCCTTAAAACCTAGCTTAAAATCCAAACGCGTATGGTTACCTTAATAAAAACCCCTTAAAATGTAGCTAAAGGTTGCAGCTTTATCAAATTAAATCAATAATTCCATTACTATTCGGCAATCATGAACAGATCGATGCGCAAGAGTGACATTAAATGGCTGCCTACTGCAAAATCGATATCAAAATGCTTGTAAAATATGAATTTATATGTTTATTTTAAAAGTAATACCCTTAAAACCTAGCTTAAAATCCAAACGCGTATGGTTACCTTAATAAAAACCCCTTAAAATTTAGCTAAAGGTTGCAGCTTTATCAAATTAAATCAATAATTCCATTACTATTCGGCAATCATGAACAGATCGATGCGCAAGAGTGACATTAAATGGCTGCCTACTGCAAAATCGATATCAAAATGCTTGTAAAATATGAATTTATATGTTTATTTTAAAAGTAATACCCTTAAAACCTAGCTTAAAATCCAAACGCGTATGGTTACCTTAATAAAAACCCCTTAAAATGTAGCTAAAGGTTGCAGCTTTATCAAATTAAATCAATAATTCCATTACTATTCGGCAATCATGAACAGATCGATGCGCAAGAGTGACATTAAATGGCTGCCTACTGCAAAATCGATATCAAAATGCTTGTAAAATATGAATTTATATGTTTATTTTAAAAGTAATACCCTTAAAACCTAGCTTAAAATCCAAACGCGTATGGTTACCTTAATAAAAACCCCTTAAAATGTAGCTAAAGGTTGCAGCTTTATCAAATTAAATCAATAATTCCATTACTATTCGGCAATCATGAACAGATCGATGCGCAAGAGTGACATTAAATGGCTGCCTACTGCAAAATCGATATCAAAATGCTTGTAAAATATGAATTTATATGTTTATTTTAAAAGTAATACCCTTAAAACCTAGCTTAAAATCCAAACGCGTATGGTTACCTTAATAAAAACCCCTTAAAATGTAGCTAAAGGTTGCAGCTTTATCAAATTAAATCAATAATTCCATTACTATTCGGCAATCATGAACAGATCGATGCGCAAGAGTGACATTAAATGGCTGCCTACTGCAAAATCGATATCAAAATGCTTGTAAAATATGAATTTATATGTTTATTTTAAAAGTAATACCCTTAAAACCTAGCTTAAAATCCAAACGCGTATGGTTACCTTAATAAAAACCCCTTAAAATGTAGCTAAAGGTTGCAGCTTTATCAAATTAAATCAATAATTCCATTACTATTCGGCAATCATGAACAGATCGATGCGCAAGAGTGACATTAAATGGCTGCCTACTGCAAAATCGATATCAAAATGCTTGTAAAATATGAATTTATATGTTTATTTTAAAAGTAATACCCTTAAAACCTAGCTTAAAATCCAAACGCGTATGGTTACCTTAATAAAAACCCCTTAAAATGTAGCTAAAGGTTGCAGCTTTATCAAATTAAATCAATAATTCCATTACTATTCGGCAATCATGAACAGATCGATGCGCAAGAGTGACATTAAATGGCTGCCTACTGCAAAATCGATATCAAAATGCTTGTAAAATATGAATTTATATGTTTATTTTAAAAGTAATACCCTTAAAACCTAGCTTAAAATCCAAACGCGTATGGTTACCTTAATAAAAACCCCTTAAAATGTAGCTAAAGGTTGCAGCTTTATCAAATTAAATCAATAATTCCATTACTATTCGGCAATCATGAACAGATCGATGCGCAAGAGTGACATTAAATGGCTGCCTACTGCAAAATCGATATCAAAATGCTTGTAAAATATGAATTTATATGTTTATTTTAAAAGTAATACCCTTAAAACCTAGCTTAAAATCCAAACGCGTATGGTTACCTTAATAAAAACCCCTTAAAATGTAGCTAAAGGTTGCAGCTTTATCAAATTAAATCAATAATTCCATTACTATTCGGCAATCATGAACAGATCGATGCGCAAGAGTGACATTAAATGGCTGCCTACTGCAAAATCGATATCAAAATGCTTGTAAAATATGAATTTATATGTTTATTTTAAAAGTAATACCCTTAAAACCTAGCTTAAAATCCAAACGCGTATGGTTACCTTAATAAAAACCCCTTAAAATGTAGCTAAAGGTTGCAGCTTTATCAAATTAAATCAATAATTCCATTACTATTCGGCAATCATGAACAGATCGATGCGCAAGAGTGACATTAAATGGCTGCCTACTGCAAAATCGATATCAAAATGCTTGTAAAATATGAATTTATATGTTTATTTTAAAAGTAATACCCTTAAAACCTAGCTTAAAATCCAAACGCGTATGGTTACCTTAATAAAAACCCCTTAAAATGTAGCTAAAGGTTGCAGCTTTATCAAATTAAATCAATAATTCCATTACTATTCGGCAATCATGAACAGATCGATGCGCAAGAGTGACATTAAATGGCTGCCTACTGCAAAATCGATATCAAAATGCTTGTAAAATATGAATTTATATGTTTATTTTAAAAGTAATACCCTTAAAACCTAGCTTAAAATCCAAACGCGTATGGTTACCTTAATAAAAACCCCTTAAAATGTAGCTAAAGGTTGCAGCTTTATCAAATTAAATCAATAATTCCATTACTATTCGGCAATCATGAACAGATCGATGCGCAAGAGTGACATTAAATGGCTGCCTACTGCAAAATCGATATCAAAATGCTTGTAAAATATGAATTTATATGTTTATTTTAAAAGTAATACCCTTAAAACCTAGCTTAAAATCCAAACGCGTATGGTTACCTTAATAAAAACCCCTTAAAATGTAGCTAAAGGTTGCAGCTTTATCAAATTAAATCAATAATTCCATTACTATTCGGCAATCATGAACAGATCGATGCGCAAGAGTGACATTAAATGGCTGCCTACTGCAAAATCGATATCAAAATGCTTGTAAAATATGAATTTATATGTTTATTTTAAAAGTAATACCCTTAAAACCTAGCTTAAAATCCAAACGCGTATGGTTACCTTAATAAAAACCCCTTAAAATGTAGCTAAAGGTTGCAGCTTTATCAAATTAAATCAATAATTCCATTACTATTCGGCAATCATGAACAGATCGATGCGCAAGAGTGACATTAAATGGCTGCCTACTGCAAAATCGATATCAAAATGCTTGTAAAATATGAATTTATATGTTTATTTTAAAAGTAATACCCTTAAAACCTAGCTTAAAATCCAAACGCGTATGGTTACCTTAATAAAAACCCCTTAAAATGTAGCTAAAGGTTGCAGCTTTATCAAATTAAATCAATAATTCCATTACTATTCGGCAATCATGAACAGATCGATGCGCAAGAGTGACATTAAATGGCTGCCTACTGCAAAATCGATATCAAAATGCTTGTAAAATATGAATTTATATGTTTATTTTAAAAGTAATACCCTTAAAACCTAGCTTAAAATCCAAACGCGTATGGTTACCTTAATAAAAACCCCTTAAAATGTAGCTAAAGGTTGCAGCTTTATCAAATTAAATCAATAATTCCATTACTATTCGGCAATCATGAACAGATCGATGCGCAAGAGTGACATTAAATGGCTGCCTACTGCAAAATCGATATCAAAATGCTTGTAAAATATGAATTTATATGTTTATTTTAAAAGTAATACCCTTAAAACCTAGCTTAAAATCCAAACGCGTATGGTTACCTTAATAAAAACCCCTTAAAATGTAGCTAAAGGTTGCAGCTTTATCAAATTAAATCAATAATTCCATTACTATTCGGCAATCATGAACAGATCGATGCGCAAGAGTGACATTAAATGGCTGCCTACTGCAAAATCGATATCAAAATGCTTGTAAAATATGAATTTATATGTTTATTTTAAAAGTAATACCCTTAAAACCTAGCTTAAAATCCAAACGCGTATGGTTACCTTAATAAAAACCCCTTAAAATGTAGCTAAAGGTTGCAGCTTTATCAAATTAAATCAATAATTCCATTACTATTCGGCAATCATGAACAGAGCGATGCGCAAGAGTGACATTAAATGGCTGCCTACTGCAAAATCGATATCAAAATGCTTGTAAAATATGAATTTATATGTTTATTTTAAAAGTAATACCCTTAAAACCTAGCTTAAAATCCAAACGCGTATGGTTACCTTAATAAAAACCCCTTAAAATGTAGCTAAAGGTTGCAGCTTTATCAAATTAAATCAATAATTCCATTACTATTCGGCAATCATGAACAGATCGATGCGCAAGAGTGACATTAAATGGCTGCCTACTGCAAAATCGATATCAAAATGCTTGTAAAATATGAATTTATATGTTTATTTTAAAAGTAATACCCTTAAAACCTAGCTTAAAATCCAAACGCGTATGGTTACCTTAATAAAAACCCCTTAAAATGTAGCTAAAGGTTGCAGCTTTATCAAATTAAATCAATAATTCCATTACTATTCGGCAATCATGAACAGATCGATGCGCAAGAGTGACATTAAATGGCTGCCTACTGCAAAATCGATATCAAAATGCTTGTAAAATATGAATTTATATGTTTATTTTAAAAGTAATACCCTTAAAACCTAGCTTAAAATCCAAACGCGTATGGTTACCTTAATAAAAACCCCTTAAAATGTAGCTAAAGGTTGCAGCTTTATCAAATTAAATCAATAATTCCATTACTATTCGGCAATCATGAACAGATCGATGCGCAAGAGTGACATTAAATGGCTGCCTACTGCAAAATCGATATCAAAATGCTTGTAAAATATGAATTTATATGTTTATTTTAAAAGTAATACCCTTAAAACCTAGCTTAAAATCCAAACGCGTATGGTTACCTTAATAAAAACCCCTTAAAATGTAGCTAAAGGTTGCAGCTTTATCAAATTAAATCAATAATTCCATTACTATTCGGCAATCATGAACAGATCGATGCGCAAGAGTGACATTAAATGGCTGCCTACTGCAAAATCGATATCAAAATGCTTGTAAAATATGAATTTATATGTTTATTTTAAAAGTAATACCCTTAAAACCTAGCTTAAAATCCAAACGCGTATGGTTACCTTAATAAAAACCCCTTAAAATGTAGCTAAAGGTTGCAGCTTTATCAAATTAAATCAATAATTCCATTACTATTCGGCAATCATGAACAGATCGATGCGCAAGAGTGACATTAAATGGCTGCCTACTGCAAAATCGATATCAAAATGCTTGTAAAATATGAATTTATATGTTTATTTTAAAAGTAATACCCTTAAAACCTAGCTTAAAATCCAAACGCGTATGGTTACCTTAATAAAAACCCCTTAAAATGTAGCTAAAGGTTGCAGCTTTATCAAATTAAATCAATAATTCCATTACTATTCGGCAATCATGAACAGATCGATGCGCAAGAGTGACATTAAATGGCTGCCTACTGCAAAATCGATATCAAAATGCTTGTAAAATATGAATTTATATGTTTATTTTAAAAGTAATACCCTTAAAACCTAGCTTAAAATCCAAACGCGTATGGTTACCTTAATAAAAACCCCTTAAAATGTAGCTAAAGGTTGCAGCTTTATCAAATTAAATCAATAATTCCATTACTATTCGGCAATCATGAACAGATCGATGCGCAAGAGTGACATTAAATGGCTGCCTACTGCAAAATCGATATCAAAATGCTTGTAAAATATGAATTTATATGTTTATTTTAAAAGTAATACCCTTAAAACCTAGCTTAAAATCCAAACGCGTATGGTTACCTTAATAAAAACCCCTTAAAATGTAGCTAAAGGTTGCAGCTTTATCAAATTAAATCAATAATTCCATTACTATTCGGCAATCATGAACAGATCGATGCGCAAGAGTGACATTAAATGGCTGCCTACTGCAAAATCGATATCAAAATGCTTGTAAAATATGAATTTATATGTTTATTTTAAAAGTAATACCCTTAAAACCTAGCTTAAAATCCAAACGCGTATGGTTACCTTAATAAAAACCCCTTAAAATGTAGCTAAAGGTTGCAGCTTTATCAAATTAAATCAATAATTCCATTACTATTCGGCAATCATGAACAGATCGATGCGCAAGAGTGACATTAAATGGCTGCCTACTGCAAAATCGATATCAAAATGCTTGTAAAATATGAATTTATATGTTTATTTTAAAAGTAATACCCTTAAAACCTAGCTTAAAATCCAAACGCGTATGGTTACCTTAATAAAAACCCCTTAAAATGTAGCTAAAGGTTGCAGCTTTATCAAATTAAATCAATAATTCCATTACTATTCGGCAATCATGAACAGATCGATGCGCAAGAGTGACATTAAATGGCTGCCTACTGCAAAATCGATATCAAAATGCTTGTAAAATATGAATTTATATGTTTATTTTAAAAGTAATACCCTTAAAACCTAGCTTAAAATCCAAACGCGTATGGTTACCTTAATAAAAACCCCTTAAAATGTAGCTAAAGGTTGCAGCTTTATCAAATTAAATCAATAATTCCATTACTATTCGGCAATCATGAACAGATCGATGCGCAAGAGTGACATTAAATGGCTGCCTACTGCAAAATCGATATCAAAATGCTTGTAAAATATGAATTTATATGTTTATTTTAAAAGTAATACCCTTAAAACCTAGCTTAAAATCCAAACGCGTATGGTTACCTTAATAAAAACCCCTTAAAATGTAGCTAAAGGTTGCAGCTTTATCAAATTAAATCAATAATTCCATTACTATTCGGCAATCATGAACAGATCGATGCGCAAGAGTGACATTAAATGGCTGCCTACTGCAAAATCGATATCAAAATGCTTGTAAAATATGAATTTATATGTTTATTTTAAAAGTAATACCCTTAAAACCTAGCTTAAAATCCAAACGCGTATGGTTACCTTAATAAAAACCCCTTAAAATGTAGCTAAAGGTTGCAGCTTTATCAAATTAAATCAATAATTCCATTACTATTCGGCAATCATGAACAGATCGATGCGCAAGAGTGACATTAAATGGCTGCCTACTGCAAAATCGATATCAAAATGCTTGTAAAATATGAATTTATATGTTTATTTTAAAAGTAATACCCTTAAAACCTAGCTTAAAATCCAAACGCGTATGGTTACCTTAATAAAAACCCCTTAAAATGTAGCTAAAGGTTGCAGCTTTATCAAATTAAATCAATAATTCCATTACTATTCGGCAATCATGAACAGATCGATGCGCAAGAGTGACATTAAATGGCTGCCTACTGCAAAATCGATATCAAAATGCTTGTAAAATATGAATTTATATGTTTATTTTAAAAGTAATACCCTTAAAACCTAGCTTAAAATCCAAACGCGTATGGTTACCTTAATAAAAACCCCTTAAAATGTAGCTAAAGGTTGCAGCTTTATCAAATTAAATCAATAATTCCATTACTATTCGGCAATCATGAACAGATCGATGCGCAAGAGTGACATTAAATGGCTGCCTACTGCAAAATCGATATCAAAATGCTTGTAAAATATGAATTTATATGTTTATTTTAAAAGTAATACCCTTAAAACCTAGCTTAAAATCCAAACGCGTATGGTTACCTTAATAAAAACCCCTTAAAATGTAGCTAAAGGTTGCAGCTTTATCAAATTAAATCAATAATTCCATTACTATTCGGCAATCATGAACAGATCGATGCGCAAGAGTGACATTAAATGGCTGCCTACTGCAAAATCGATATCAAAATGCTTGTAAAATATGAATTTATATGTTTATTTTAAAAGTAATACCCTTAAAACCTAGCTTAAAATCCAAACGCGTATGGTTACCTTAATAAAAACCCCTTAAAATGTAGCTAAAGGTTGCAGCTTTATCAAATTAAATCAATAATTCCATTACTATTCGGCAATCATGAACAGATCGATGCGCAAGAGTGACATTAAATGGCTGCCTACTGCAAAATCGATATCAAAATGCTTGTAAAATATGAATTTATATGTTTATTTTAAAAGTAATACCCTTAAAACCTAGCTTAAAATCCAAACGCGTATGGTTACCTTAATAAAAACCCCTTAAAATGTAGCTAAAGGTTGCAGCTTTATCAAATTAAATCAATAATTCCATTACTATTCGGCAATCATGAACAGATCGATGCGCAAGAGTGACATTAAATGGCTGCCTACTGCAAAATCGATATCAAAATGCTTGTAAAATATGAATGTATATGTTTATTTTAAAAGTAATACCCTTAAAACCTAGCTTAAAATCCAAACGCGTATGGTTACCTTAATAAAAACCCCTTAAAATGTAGCTAAAGGTTGCAGCTTTATCAAATTAAATCAATAATTCCATTACTATTCGGCAATCATGAACAGATCGATGCGCAAGAGTGACATTAAATGGCTGCCTACTGCAAAATCGATATCAAAATGCTTGTAAAATATGAATTTATATGTTTATTTTAAAAGTAATACCCTTAAAACCTAGCTTAAAATCCAAACGCGTATGGTTACCTTAATAAAAACCCCTTAAAATGTAGCTAAAGGTTGCAGCTTTATCAAATTAAATCAATAATTCCATTACTATTCGGCAATCATGAACAGATCGATGCGCAAGAGTGACATTAAATGGCTGCCTACTGCAAAATCGATATCAAAATGCTTGTAAAATATGAATTTATATGTTTATTTTAAAAGTAATACCCTTAAAACCTAGCTTAAAATCCAAACGCGTATGGTTACCTTAATAAAAACCCCTTAAAATGTAGCTAAAGGTTGCAGCTTTATCAAATTAAATCAATAATTCCATTACTATTCGGCAATCATGAACAGATCGATGCGCAAGAGTGACATTAAATGGCTGCCTACTGCAAAATCGATATCAAAATGCTTGTAAAATATGAATTTATATGTTTATTTTAAAAGTAATACCCTTAAAACCTAGCTTAAAATCCAAACGCGTATGGTTACCTTAATAAAAACCCCTTAAAATGTAGCTAAAGGTTGCAGCTTTATCAAATTAAATCAATAATTCCATTACTATTCGGCAATCATGAACAGATCGATGCGCAAGAGTGACATTAAATGGCTGCCTACTGCAAAATCGATATCAAAATGCTTGTAAAATATGAATTTATATGTTTATTTTAAAAGTAATACCCTTAAAACCTAGCTTAAAATCCAAACGCGTATGGTTACCTTAATAAAAACCCCTTAAAATGTAGCTAAAGGTTGCAGCTTTATCAAATTAAATCAATAATTCCATTACTATTCGGCAATCATGAACAGATCGATGCGCAAGAGTGACATTAAATGGCTGCCTACTGCAAAATCGATATCAAAATGCTTGTAAAATATGAATTTATATGTTTATTTTAAAAGTAATACCCTTAAAACCTAGCTTAAAATCCAAACGCGTATGGTTACCTTAATAAAAACCCCTTAAAATGTAGCTAAAGGTTGCAGCTTTATCAAATTAAATCAATAATTCCATTACTATTCGGCAATCATGAACAGATCGATGCGCAAGAGTGACATTAAATGGCTGCCTACTGCAAAATCGATATCAAAATGCTTGTAAAATATGAATTTATATGTTTATTTTAAAAGTAATACCCTTAAAACCTAGCTTAAAATCCAAACGCGTATGGTTACCTTAATAAAAACCCCTTAAAATGTAGCTAAAGGTTGCAGCTTTATCAAATTAAATCAATAATTCCATTACTATTCGGCAATCATGAACAGATCGATGCGCAAGAGTGACATTAAATGGCTGCCTACTGCAAAATCGATATCAAAATGCTTGTAAAATATGAATTTATATGTTTATTTTAAAAGTAATACCCTTAAAACCTAGCTTAAAATCCAAACGCGTATGGTTACCTTAATAAAAACCCCTTAAAATGTAGCTAAAGGTTGCAGCTTTATCAAATTAAATCAATAATTCCATTACTATTCGGCAATCATGAACAGATCGATGCGCAAGAGTGACATTAAATGGCTGCCTACTGCAAAATCGATATCAAAATGCTTGTAAAATATGAATTTATATGTTTATTTTAAAAGTAATACCCTTAAAACCTAGCTTAAAATCCAAACGCGTATGGTTACCTTAATAAAAACCCCTTAAAATGTAGCTAAAGGTTGCAGCTTTATCAAATTAAATCAATAATTCCATTACTATTCGGCAATCATGAACAGATCGATGCGCAAGAGTGACATTAAATGGCTGCCTACTGCAAAATCGATATCAAAATGCTTGTAAAATATGAATTTATATGTTTATTTTAAAAGTAATACCCTTAAAACCTAGCTTAAAATCCAAACGCGTATGGTTACCTTAATAAAAACCCCTTAAAATGTAGCTAAAGGTTGCAGCTTTATCAAATTAAATCAATAATTCCATTACTATTCGGCAATCATGAACAGATCGATGCGCAAGAGTGACATTAAATGGCTGCCTACTGCAAAATCGATATCAAAATGCTTGTAAAATATGAATTTATATGTTTATTTTAAAAGTAATACCCTTAAAACCTAGCTTAAAATCCAAACGCGTATGGTTACCTTAATAAAAACCCCTTAAAATGTAGCTAAAGGTTGCAGCTTTATCAAATTAAATCAATAATTCCATTACTATTCGGCAATCATGAACAGATCGATGCGCAAGAGTGACATTAAATGGCTGCCTACTGCAAAATCGATATCAAAATGCTTGTAAAATATGAATTTATATGTTTATTTTAAAAGTAATACCCTTAAAACCTAGCTTAAAATCCAAACGCGTATGGTTACCTTAATAAAAACCCCTTAAAATGTAGCTAAAGGTTGCAGCTTTATCAAATTAAATCAATAATTCCATTACTATTCGGCAATCATGAACAGATCGATGCGCAAGAGTGACATTAAATGGCTGCCTACTGCAAAATCGATATCAAAATGCTTGTAAAATATGAATTTATATGTTTATTTTAAAAGTAATACCCTTAAAACCTAGCTTAAAATCCAAACGCGTATGGTTACCTTAATAAAAACCCCTTAAAATGTAGCTAAAGGTTGCAGCTTTATCAAATTAAATCAATAATTCCATTACTATTCGGCAATCATGAACAGATCGATGCGCAAGAGTGACATTAAATGGCTGCCTACTGCAAAATCGATATCAAAATGCTTGTAAAATATGAATTTATATGTTTATTTTAAAAGTAATACCCTTAAAACCTAGCTTAAAATCCAAACGCGTATGGTTACCTTAATAAAAACCCCTTAAAATGTAGCTAAAGGTTGCAGCTTTATCAAATTAAATCAATAATTCCATTACTATTCGGCAATCATGAACAGATCGATGCGCAAGAGTGACATTAAATGGCTGCCTACTGCAAAATCGATATCAAAATGCTTGTAAAATATGAATTTATATGTTTATTTTAAAAGTAATACCCTTAAAACCTAGCTTAAAATCCAAACGCGTATGGTTACCTTAATAAAAACCCCTTAAAATGTAGCTAAAGGTTGCAGCTTTATCAAATTAAATCAATAATTCCATTACTATTCGGCAATCATGAACAGATCGATGCGCAAGAGTGACATTAAATGGCTGCCTACTGCAAAATCGATATCAAAATGCTTGTAAAATATGAATTTATATGTTTATTTTAAAAGTAATACCCTTAAAACCTAGCTTAAAATCCAAACGCGTATGGTTACCTTAATAAAAACCCCTTAAAATGTAGCTAAAGGTTGCAGCTTTATCAAATTAAATCAATAATTCCATTACTATTCAGCAATCATGAACAGATCGATGCGCAAGAGTGACATTAAATGGCTGCCTACTGCAAAATCGATATCAAAATGCTTGTAAAATATGAATTTATATGTTTATTTTAAAAGTAATACCCTTAAAACCTAGCTTAAAATCCAAACGCGTATGGTTACCTTAATAAAAACCCCTTAAAATGTAGCTAAAGGTTGCAGCTTTATCAAATTAAATCAATAATTCCATTACTATTCGGCAATCATGAACAGATCGATGCGCAAGAGTGACATTAAATGGCTGCCTACTGCAAAATCGATATCAAAATGCTTGTAAAATATGAATTTATATGTTTATTTTAAAAGTAATACCCTTAAAACCTAGCTTAAAATCCAAACGCGTATGGTTACCTTAATAAAAACCCCTTAAAATGTAGCTAAAGGTTGCAGCTTTATCAAATTAAATCAATAATTCCATTACTATTCGGCAATCATGAACAGATCGATGCGCAAGAGTGACATTAAATGGCTGCCTACTGCAAAATCGATATCAAAATGCTTGTAAAATATGAATTTATATGTTTATTTTAAAAGTAATACCCTTAAAACCTAGCTTAAAATCCAAACGCGTATGGTTACCTTAATAAAAACCCCTTAAAATGTAGCTAAAGGTTGCAGCTTTATCAAATTAAATCAATAATTCCATTACTATTCGGCAATCATGAACAGATCGATGCGCAAGAGTGACATTAAATGGCTGCCTACTGCAAAATCGATATCAAAATGCTTGTAAAATATGAATTTATATGTTTATTTTAAAAGTAATACCCTTAAAACCTAGCTTAAAATCCAAACGCGTATGGTTACCTTAATAAAAACCCCTTAAAATGTAGCTAAAGGTTGCAGCTTTATCAAATGAAATCAATAATTCCATTACTATTCGGCAATCATGAACAGATCGATGCGCAAGAGTGACATTAAATGGCTGCCTACTGCAAAATCGATATCAAAATGCTTGTAAAATATGAATTTATATGTTTATTTTAAAAGTAATACCCTTAAAACCTAGCTTAAAATCCAAACGCGTATGGTTACCTTAATAAAAACCCCTTAAAATGTAGCTAAAGGTTGCAGCTTTATCAAATTAAATCAATAATTCCATTACTATTCGGCAATCATGAACAGATCGATGCGCAAGAGTGACATTAAATGGCTGCCTACTGCAAAATCGATATCAAAATGCTTGTAAAATATGAATTTATATGTTTATTTTAAAAGTAATACCCTTAAAACCTAGCTTAAAATCCAAACGCGTATGGTTACCTTAATAAAAACCTATATCATCAAAATGCTTGTAAAATATGAATTTATATGTTTATTTTAAAAGTAATTAATTAATTAATTAATTAATAATTAATTAATTAATTAATTGACTGGCACGACAGCCCGCTTACGCGAGACTAAGGCCTAGCTTCCCGCAACTACCCGTGTTGTGCGTGTGAATTTGTACGCGGGTTGAAGGGACCTACAGTTTAATGCCGGTTCCGAACGGCAGGTTGGGAGCTTTTTCATAAGCAATTTTTACTCTCAGAGGTTTGCCATTTCCAGCTGAGAGGACAGCCACCGAAAGAGAAAACGAGTATTCCCGTTATTTTTTTAGGTGTTATTACAGGCAGTATTTGAACCTGAGGTTGCTGCCTGCGACTCGCGGTCCAACGCACTAACCAACTGAGCCACGGCGGCTGCCATTTATTTTATTATTTTTATTATTTTAAAAGTAATACCCTTAAAACCTAGCTTAAAATCCAAACGCGTATGGTTACCTTAATAAAAACCCCTTAAAATGTAGCTAAAGGTTGCAGCTTTATCAAATTAAATCAATAATTCCATTACTATTCGGCAATCATGAACAGATCGATGCGCAAGAGTGACATTAAATGGCTGCCTACTGCAAAATCGATATCAAAATGCTTGTAAAATATGAATTTATATGTTTATTTTAAAAGTAATACCCTTAAAACCTAGCTTAAAATCCAAACGCGTATGGTTACCTTAATAAAAACCCCTTAAAATGTAGCTAAAGGTTGCAGCTTTATCAAATTAAATCAATAATTCCATTACTATTCGGCAATCATGAACAGATCGATGCGCAAGAGTGACATTAAATGGCTGCCTACTGCAAAATCGATATCAAAATGCTTGTAAAATATGAATTTATATGTTTATTTTAAAAGTAATACCCTTAAAACCTAGCTTAAAATCCAAACGCGTATGGTTACCTTAATAAAAACCCCTTAAAATGTAGCTAAAGGTTGCAGCTTTATCAAATTAAATCAATAATTCCATTACTATTCGGCAATCATGAACAGATCGATGCGCAAGAGTGACATTAAATGGCTGCCTACTGCAAAATCGATATCAAAATGCTTGTAAAATATGAATTTATATGTTTATTTTAAAAGTAATACCCTTAAAACCTAGCTTAAAATCCAAACGCGTATGGTTACCTTAATAAAAACCCCTTAAAATGTAGCTAAAGGTTGCAGCTTTATCAAATTAAATCAATAATTCCATTACTATTCGGCAATCATGAACAGATCGATGCGCAAGAGTGACATTAAATGGCTGCCTACTGCAAAATCGATATCAAAATGCTTGTAAAATATGAATTTATATGTTTATTTTAAAAGTAATACCCTTAAAACCTAGCTTAAAATCCAAACGCGTATGGTTACCTTAATAAAAACCCCTTAAAATGTAGCTAAAGGTTGCAGCTTTATCAAATTAAATCAATAATTCCATTACTATTCGGCAATCATGAACAGATCGATGCGCAAGAGTGACATTAAATGGCTGCCTACTGCAAAATCGATATCAAAATGCTTGTAAAATATGAATTTATATGTTTATTTTAAAAGTAATACCCTTAAAACCTAGCTTAAAATCCAAACGCGTATGGTTACCTTAATAAAAACCCCTTAAAATGTAGCTAAAGGTTGCAGCTTTATCAAATTAAATCAATAATTCCATTACTATTCGGCAATCATGAACAGATCGATGCGCAAGAGTGACATTAAATGGCTGCCTACTGCAAAATCGATATCAAAATGCTTGTAAAATACGAATTTATATGTTTATTTTAAAAGTAATACCCTTAAAACCTAGCTTAAAATCCAAACGCGTATGGTTACCTTAATAAAAACCCCTTAAAATGTAGCTAAAGGTTGCAGCTTTATCAAATTAAATCAATAATTCCATTACTATTCGGCAATCATGAACAGATCGATGCGCAAGAGTGACATTAAATGGCTGCCTACTGCAAAATCGATATCAAAATGCTTGTAAAATATGAATTTATATGTTTATTTTAAAAGTAATACCCTTAAAACCTAGCTTAAAATCCAAACGCGTATGGTTACCTTAATAAAAACCCCTTAAAATGTAGCTAAAGGTTGCAGCTTTATCAAATTAAATCAATAATTCCATTACTATTCGGCAATCATGAACAGATCGATGCGCAAGAGTGACATTAAATGGCTGCCTACTGCAAAATCGATATCAAAATGCTTGTAAAATATGAATTTATATGTTTATTTTAAAAGTAATACCCTTAAAACCTAGCTTAAAATCCAAACGCGTATGGTTACCTTAATAAAAACCCCTTAAAATGTAGCTAAAGGTTGCAGCTTTATCAAATTAAATCAATAATTCCATTACTATTCGGCAATCATGAACAGATCGATGCGCAAGAGTGACATTAAATGGCTGCCTACTGCAAAATCGATATCAAAATGCTTGTAAAATATGAATTTATATGTTTATTTTAAAAGTAATACCCTTAAAACCTAGCTTAAAATCCAAACGCGTATGGTTACCTTAATAAAAACCTATATCATCAAAATGCTTGTAAAATATGAATTTATATGTTTATTTTAAAAGTAATTAATTAATTAATTAATTAATAATTAATTAATTAATTAATTGACTGGCACGACAGCCCGCTTACGCGAGACTAAGGCCTAGCTTCCCGCAACTACCCGTGTTGTGCGTGTGAATTTGTACGCGGGTTGAAGGGACCTACAGTTTAATGCCGGTTCCGAACGGCAGGTTGGGAGCTTTTTCATAAGAAATTTTTACTCTCAGAGGTTTGCCATTTCCAGCTGAGAGGACAGCCACCGAAAGAGAAAACGAGTATTCCCGTTATTTTTTTAGGTGTTATTACAGGCAGTATTTGAACCTGAGGTTGCTGCCTGCGACTCGCGGTCCAACGCACTAACCAACTGAGCCACGGCGGCTGCCATTTATTTTATTATTTTTATTATTTTAAAAGTAATACCCTTAAAACCTAGCTTAAAATCCAAACGCGTATGGTTACCTTAATAAAAACCCCTTAAAATGTAGCTAAAGGTTGCAGCTTTATCAAATTAAATCAATAATTCCATTACTATTCGGCAATCATGAACAGATCGATGCGCAAGAGTGACATTAAATGGCTGCCTACTGCAAAATCGATATCAAAATGCTTGTAAAATATGAATTTATATGTTTATTTTAAAAGTAATACCCTTAAAACCTAGCTTAAAATCCAAACGCGTATGGTTACCTTAATAAAAACCCCTTAAAATGTAGCTAAAGGTTGCAGCTTTATCAAATTAAATCAATAATTCCATTACTATTCGGCAATCATGAACAGATCGATGCGCAAGAGTGACATTAAATGGCTGCCTACTGCAAAATCGATATCAAAATGCTTGTAAAATATGAATTTATATGTTTATTTTAAAAGTAATACCCTTAAAACCTAGCTTAAAATCCAAACGCGTATGGTTACCTTAATAAAAACCCCTTAAAATGTAGCTAAAGGTTGCAGCTTTATCAAATTAAATCAATAATTCCATTACTATTCGGCAATCATGAACAGATCGATGCGCAAGAGTGACATTAAATGGCTGCCTACTGCAAAATCGATATCAAAATGCTTGTAAAATATGAATTTATATGTTTATTTTAAAAGTAATACCCTTAAAACCTAGCTTAAAATCCAAACGCGTATGGTTACCTTAATAAAAACCCCTTAAAATGTAGCTAAAGGTTGCAGCTTTATCAAATTAAATCAATAATTCCATTACTATTCGGCAATCATGAACAGATCGATGCGCAAGAGTGACATTAAATGGCTGCCTACTGCAAAATCGATATCAAAATGCTTGTAAAATATGAATTTATATGTTTATTTTAAAAGTAATACCCTTAAAACCTAGCTTAAAATCCAAACGCGTATGGTTACCTTAATAAAAACCCCTTAAAATGTAGCTAAAGGTTGCAGCTTTATCAAATTAAATCAATAATTCCATTACTATTCGGCAATCATGAACAGATCGATGCGCAAGAGTGACATTAAATGGCTGCCTACTGCAAAATCGATATCAAAATGCTTGTAAAATAATGAATTTATATGTTTATTTTAAAAGTAATACCCTTAAAACCTAGCTTAAAATCCAAACGCGTATGGTTACCTTAATAAAAACCCCTTGACATTAAATGGCTGCCTACCTGCAAAAATCGATATCAAAATGCTTGTAAAATATGAAATTATATGTTTATTTTAAAAGTAATACCCTTAAAACCTAGCTTAAAATCAAACGCGTATGGTTACCTTAATAAAAACCCCTTAAAATGTAGCTAAAGGTTGCAGCTTTATCAAATTAAATCAATATTCCATTACTAGCAAGATGCCTACTAAAAGTAATACCCTTAAAATAGCTTAAAATCCAAACGCGTATGGTTACCTTAATAAAAACCCTTAAAATGTAGCTAAAGGTTGCAGCTTTATCAAATTAAATCAATAATTCCATTACTATTCGGCTGAGTGACATAATGGTGCAAAATCGATATCAAAATTAAAATAATTTATATGTTTATTTTAAAAGTAATACCCTTAAAACCTAGCTTAAAATCCAAACGCGTATGGTTACCTTAATAAAAACCCCTTAAAATGTAGCTAAAGGTTGCAGCTTTATCAAATTAAATCAATAATTCCATTACTATTCGGCAATCATGAACAGATCGATGCGCAAGAGTGACATTAAATGGCTGCCTACTGCAAAATCGATATCAAAATGCTTGTAAAATATGAATTTATATGTTTATTTTAAAAGTAATACCCTTAAAACCTAGCTTAAAATCCAAACGCGTATGGTTACCTTAATAAAAACCCCTTAAAATGTAGCTAAAGGTTGCAGCTTTATCAAATTAAATCAATAATTCCATTACTATTCGGCAATCATGAACAGATCGATGCGCAAGAGTGACATTAAATGGCTGCCTACTGCAAAATCGATATCAAAATGCTTGTAAAATATGAATTTATATGTTTATTTTAAAAGTAATACCCTTAAAACCTAGCTTAAAATCCAAACGCGTATGGTTACCTTAATAAAAACCCCTTAAAATGTAGCTAAAGGTTGCAGCTTTATCAAATTAAATCAATAATTCCATTACTATTCGGCAATCATGAACAGATCGATGCGCAAGAGTGACATTAAATGGCTGCCTACTGCAAAATCGATATCAAAATGCTTGTAAAATATGAATTTATATGTTTATTTTAAAAGTAATACCCTTAAAACCTAGCTTAAAATCCAAACGCGTATGGTTACCTTAATAAAAACCCCTTAAAATGTAGCTAAAGGTTGCAGCTTTATCAAATTAAATCAATAATTCCATTACTATTCGGCAATCATGAACAGATCGATGCGCAAGAGTGACATTAAATGGCTGCCTACTGCAAAATCGATATCAAAATGCTTGTAAAATATGAATTTATATGTTTATTTTAAAAGTAATACCCTTAAAACCTAGCTTAAAATCCAAACGCGTATGGTTACCTTAATAAAAACCCCTTAAAATGTAGCTAAAGGTTGCAGCTTTATCAAATTAAATCAATAATTCCATTACTATTCGGCAATCATGAACAGATCGATGCGCAAGAGTGACATTAAATGGCTGCCTACTGCAAAATCGATATCAAAATGCTTGTAAAATATGAATTTATATGTTTATTTTAAAAGTAATACCCTTAAAACCTAGCTTAAAATCCAAACGCGTATGGTTACCTTAATAAAAACCCCTTAAAATGTAGCTAAAGGTTGCAGCTTTATCAAATTAAATCAATAATTCCATTACTATTCGGCAATCATGAACAGATCGATGCGCAAGAGTGACATTAAATGGCTGCCTACTGCAAAATCGATATCAAAATGCTTGTAAAATATGAATTTATATGTTTATTTTAAAAGTAATACCCTTAAAACCTAGCTTAAAATCCAAACGCGTATGGTTACCTTAATAAAAACCCCTTAAAATGTAGCTAAAGGTTGCAGCTTTATCAAATTAAATCAATAATTCCATTACTATTCGGCAATCATGAACAGATCGATGCGCAAGAGTGACATTAAATGGCTGCCTACTGCAAAATCGATATCAAAATGCTTGTAAAATATGAATTTATATGTTTATTTTAAAAGTAATACCCTTAAAACCTAGCTTAAAATCCAAACGCGTATGGTTACCTTAATAAAAACCCCTTAAAATGTAGCTAAAGGTTGCAGCTTTATCAAATTAAATCAATAATTCCATTACTATTCGGCAATCATGAACAGATCGATGCGCAAGAGTGACATTAAATGGCTGCCTACTGCAAAATCGATATCAAAATGCTTGTAAAATATGAATTTATATGTTTATTTTAAAAGTAATACCCTTAAAACCTAGCTTAAAATCCAAACGCGTATGGTTACCTTAATAAAAACCCCTTAAAATGTAGCTAAAGGTTGCAGCTTTATCAAATTAAATCAATAATTCCATTACTATTCGGCAATCATGAACAGATCGATGCGCAAGAGTGACATTAAATGGCTGCCTACTGCAAAATCGATATCAAAATGCTTGTAAAATATGAATTTATATGTTTATTTTAAAAGTAATACCCTTAAAACCTAGCTTAAAATCCAAACGCGTATGGTTACCTTAATAAAAACCCCTTAAAATGTAGCTAAAGGTTGCAGCTTTATCAAATTAAATCAATAATTCCATTACTATTCGGCAATCATGAACAGATCGATGCGCAAGAGTGACATTAAATGGCTGCCTACTGCAAAATCGATATCAAAATGCTTGTAAAATATGAATTTATATGTTTATTTTAAAAGTAATACCCTTAAAACCTAGCTTAAAATCCAAACGCGTATGGTTACCTTAATAAAAACCCCTTAAAATGTAGCTAAAGGTTGCAGCTTTATCAAATTAAATCAATAATTCCATTACTATTCGGCAATCATGAACAGATCGATGCGCAAGAGTGACATTAAATGGCTGCCTACTGCAAAATCGATATCAAAATGCTTGTAAAATATGAATTTATATGTTTATTTTAAAAGTAATACCCTTAAAACCTAGCTTAAAATCCAAACGCGTATGGTTACCTTAATAAAAACCCCTTAAAATGTAGCTAAAGGTTGCAGCTTTATCAAATTAAATCAATAATTCCATTACTATTCGGCAATCATGAACAGATCGATGCGCAAGAGTGACATTAAATGGCTGCCTACTGCAAAATCGATATCAAAATGCTTGTAAAATATGAATTTATATGTTTATTTTAAAAGTAATACCCTTAAAACCTAGCTTAAAATCCAAACGCGTATGGTTACCTTAATAAAAACCCCTTAAAATGTAGCTAAAGGTTGCAGCTTTATCAAATTAAATCAATAATTCCATTACTATTCGGCAATCATGAACAGATCGATGCGCAAGAGTGACATTAAATGGCTGCCTACTGCAAAATCGATATCAAAATGCTTGTAAAATATGAATTTATATGTTTATTTTAAAAGTAATACCCTTAAAACCTAGCTTAAAATCCAAACGCGTATGGTTACCTTAATAAAAACCCCTTAAAATGTAGCTAAAGGTTGCAGCTTTATCAAATTAAATCAATAATTCCATTACTATTCGGCAATCATGAACAGATCGATGCGCAAGAGTGACATTAAATGGCTGCCTACTGCAAAATCGATATCAAAATGCTTGTAAAATATGAATTTATATGTTTATTTTAAAAGTAATACCCTTAAAACCTAGCTTAAAATCCAAACGCGTATGGTTACCTTAATAAAAACCCCTTAAAATGTAGCTAAAGGTTGCAGCTTTATCAAATTAAATCAATAATTCCATTACTATTCGGCAATCATGAACAGATCGATGCGCAAGAGTGACATTAAATGGCTGCCTACTGCAAAATCGATATCAAAATGCTTGTAAAATATGAATTTATATGTTTATTTTAAAAGTAATACCCTTAAAACCTAGCTTAAAATCCAAACGCGTATGGTTACCTTAATAAAAACCCCTTAAAATGTAGCTAAAGGTTGCAGCTTTATCAAATTAAATCAATAATTCCATTACTATTCGGCAATCATGAACAGATCGATGCGCAAGAGTGACATTAAATGGCTGCCTACTGCAAAATCGATATCAAAATGCTTGTAAAATATGAATTTATATGTTTATTTTAAAAGTAATACCCTTAAAACCTAGCTTAAAATCCAAACGCGTATGGTTACCTTAATAAAAACCCCTTAAAATGTAGCTAAAGGTTGCAGCTTTATCAAATTAAATCAATAATTCCATTACTATTCGGCAATCATGAACAGATCGATGCGCAAGAGTGACATTAAATGGCTGCCTACTGCAAAATCGATATCAAAATGCTTGTAAAATATGAATTTATATGTTTATTTTAAAAGTAATACCCTTAAAACCTAGCTTAAAATCCAAACGCGTATGGTTACCTTAATAAAAACCCCTTAAAATGTAGCTAAAGGTTGCAGCTTTATCAAATTAAATCAATAATTCCATTACTATTCGGCAATCATGAACAGATCGATGCGCAAGAGTGACATTAAATGGCTGCCTACTGCAAAATCGATATCAAAATGCTTGTAAAATATGAATTTATATGTTTATTTTAAAAGTAATACCCTTAAAACCTAGCTTAAAATCCAAACGCGTATGGTTACCTTAATAAAAACCCCTTAAAATGTAGCTAAAGGTTGCAGCTTTATCAAATTAAATCAATAATTCCATTACTATTCGGCAATCATGAACAGATCGATGCGCAAGAGTGACATTAAATGGCTGCCTACTGCAAAATCGATATCAAAATGCTTGTAAAATATGAATTTATATGTTTATTTTAAAAGTAATACCCTTAAAACCTAGCTTAAAATCCAAACGCGTATGGTTACCTTAATAAAAACCCCTTAAAATGTAGCTAAAGGTTGCAGCTTTATCAAATTAAATCAATAATTCCATTACTATTCGGCAATCATGAACAGATCGATGCGCAAGAGTGACATTAAATGGCTGCCTACTGCAAAATCGATATCAAAATGCTTGTAAAATATGAATTTATATGTTTATTTTAAAAGTAATACCCTTAAAACCTAGCTTAAAATCCAAACGCGTATGGTTACCTTAATAAAAACCCCTTAAAATGTAGCTAAAGGTTGCAGCTTTATCAAATTAAATCAATAATTCCATTACTATTCGGCAATCATGAACAGATCGATGCGCAAGAGTGACATTAAATGGCTGCCTACTGCAAAATCGATATCAAAATGCTTGTAAAATATGAATTTATATGTTTATTTTAAAAGTAATACCCTTAAAACCTAGCTTAAAATCCAAACGCGTATGGTTACCTTAATAAAAACCCCTTAAAATGTAGCTAAAGGTTGCAGCTTTATCAAATTAAATCAATAATTCCATTACTATTCGGCAATCATGAACAGATCGATGCGCAAGAGTGACATTAAATGGCTGCCTACTGCAAAATCGATATCAAAATGCTTGTAAAATATGAATTTATATGTTTATTTTAAAAGTAATACCCTTAAAACCTAGCTTAAAATCCAAACGCGTATGGTTACCTTAATAAAAACCCCTTAAAATGTAGCTAAAGGTTGCAGCTTTATCAAATTAAATCAATAATTCCATTACTATTCGGCAATCATGAACAGATCGATGCGCAAGAGTGACATTAAATGGCTGCCTACTGCAAAATCGATATCAAAATGCTTGTAAAATATGAATTTATATGTTTATTTTAAAAGTAATACCCTTAAAACCTAGCTTAAAATCCAAACGCGTATGGTTACCTTAATAAAAACCCCTTAAAATGTAGCTAAAGGTTGCAGCTTTATCAAATTAAATCAATAATTCCATTACTATTCGGCAATCATGAACAGATCGATGCGCAAGAGTGACATTAAATGGCTGCCTACTGCAAAATCGATATCAAAATGCTTGTAAAATATGAATTTATATGTTTATTTTAAAAGTAATACCCTTAAAACCTAGCTTAAAATCCAAACGCGTATGGTTACCTTAATAAAAACCCCTTAAAATGTAGCTAAAGGTTGCAGCTTTATCAAATTAAATCAATAATTCCATTACTATTCGGCAATCATGAACAGATCGATGCGCAAGAGTGACATTAAATGGCTGCCTACTGCAAAATCGATATCAAAATGCTTGTAAAATATGAATTTATATGTTTATTTTAAAAGTAATACCCTTAAAACCTAGCTTAAAATCCAAACGCGTATGGTTACCTTAATAAAAACCCCTTAAAATGTAGCTAAAGGTTGCAGCTTTATCAAATTAAATCAATAATTCCATTACTATTCGGCAATCATGAACAGATCGATGCGCAAGAGTGACATTAAATGGCTGCCTACTGCAAAATCGATATCAAAATGCTTGTAAAATATGAATTTATATGTTTATTTTAAAAGTAATACCCTTAAAACCTAGCTTAAAATCCAAACGCGTATGGTTACCTTAATAAAAACCCCTTAAAATGTAGCTAAAGGTTGCAGCTTTATCAAATTAAATCAATAATTCCATTACTATTCGGCAATCATGAACAGATCGATGCGCAAGAGTGACATTAAATGGCTGCCTACTGCAAAATCGATATCAAAATGCTTGTAAAATATGAATTTATATGTTTATTTTAAAAGTAATACCCTTAAAACCTAGCTTAAAATCCAAACGCGTATGGTTACCTTAATAAAAACCCCTTAAAATGTAGCTAAAGGTTGCAGCTTTATCAAATTAAATCAATAATTCCATTACTATTCGGCAATCATGAACAGATCGATGCGCAAGAGTGACATTAAATGGCTGCCTACTGCAAAATCGATATCAAAATGCTTGTAAAATATGAATTTATATGTTTATTTTAAAAGTAATACCCTTAAAACCTAGCTTAAAATCCAAACGCGTATGGTTACCTTAATAAAAACCCCTTAAAATGTAGCTAAAGGTTGCAGCTTTATCAAATTAAATCAATAATTCCATTACTATTCGGCAATCATGAACAGATCGATGCGCAAGAGTGACATTAAATGGCTGCCTACTGCAAAATCGATATCAAAATGCTTGTAAAATATGAATTTATATGTTTATTTTAAAAGTAATACCCTTAAAACCTAGCTTAAAATCCAAACGCGTATGGTTACCTTAATAAAAACCCCTTAAAATGTAGCTAAAGGTTGCAGCTTTATCAAATTAAATCAATAATTCCATTACTATTCGGCAATCATGAACAGATCGATGCGCAAGAGTGACATTAAATGGCTGCCTACTGCAAAATCGATATCAAAATGCTTGTAAAATATGAATTTATATGTTTATTTTAAAAGTAATACCCTTAAAACCTAGCTTAAAATCCAAACGCGTATGGTTACCTTAATAAAAACCCCTTAAAATGTAGCTAAAGGTTGCAGCTTTATCAAATTAAATCAATAATTCCATTACTATTCGGCAATCATGAACAGATCGATGCGCAAGAGTGACATTAAATGGCTGCCTACTGCAAAATCGATATCAAAATGCTTGTAAAATATGAATTTATATGTTTATTTTAAAAGTAATACCCTTAAAACCTAGCTTAAAATCCAAACGCGTATGGTTACCTTAATAAAAACCCCTTAAAATGTAGCTAAAGGTTGCAGCTTTATCAAATTAAATCAATAATTCCATTACTATTCGGCAATCATGAACAGATCGATGCGCAAGAGTGACATTAAATGGCTGCCTACTGCAAAATCGATATCAAAATGCTTGTAAAATATGAATTTATATGTTTATTTTAAAAGTAATACCCTTAAAACCTAGCTTAAAATCCAAACGCGTATGGTTACCTTAATAAAAACCCCTTAAAATGTAGCTAAAGGTTGCAGCTTTATCAAATTAAATCAATAATTCCATTACTATTCGGCAATCATGAACAGATCGATGCGCAAGAGTGACATTAAATGGCTGCCTACTGCAAAATCGATATCAAAATGCTTGTAAAATATGAATTTATATGTTTATTTTAAAAGTAATACCCTTAAAACCTAGCTTAAAATCCAAACGCGTATGGTTACCTTAATAAAAACCCCTTAAAATGTAGCTAAAGGTTGCAGCTTTATCAAATTAAATCAATAATTCCATTACTATTCGGCAATCATGAACAGATCGATGCGCAAGAGTGACATTAAATGGCTGCCTACTGCAAAATCGATATCAAAATGCTTGTAAAATATGAATTTATATGTTTATTTTAAAAGTAATACCCTTAAAACCTAGCTTAAAATCCAAACGCGTATGGTTACCTTAATAAAAACCCCTTAAAATGTAGCTAAAGGTTGCAGCTTTATCAAATTAAATCAATAATTCCATTACTATTCGGCAATCATGAACAGATCGATGCGCAAGAGTGACATTAAATGGCTGCCTACTGCAAAATCGATATCAAAATGCTTGTAAAATATGAATTTATATGTTTATTTTAAAAGTAATACCCTTAAAACCTAGCTTAAAATCCAAACGCGTATGGTTACCTTAATAAAAACCCCTTAAAATGTAGCTAAAGGTTGCAGCTTTATCAAATTAAATCAATAATTCCATTACTATTCGGCAATCATGAACAGATCGATGCGCAAGAGTGACATTAAATGGCTGCCTACTGCAAAATCGATATCAAAATGCTTGTAAAATATGAATTTATATGTTTATTTTAAAAGTAATACCCTTAAAACCTAGCTTAAAATCCAAACGCGTATGGTTACCTTAATAAAAACCCCTTAAAATGTAGCTAAAGGTTGCAGCTTTATCAAATTAAATCAATAATTCCATTACTATTCGGCAATCATGAACAGATCGATGCGCAAGAGTGACATTAAATGGCTGCCTACTGCAAAATCGATATCAAAATGCTTGTAAAATATGAATTTATATGTTTATTTTAAAAGTAATACCCTTAAAACCTAGCTTAAAATCCAAACGCGTATGGTTACCTTAATAAAAACCCCTTAAAATGTAGCTAAAGGTTGCAGCTTTATCAAATTAAATCAATAATTCCATTACTATTCGGCAATCATGAACAGATCGATGCGCAAGAGTGACATTAAATGGCTGCCTACTGCAAAATCGATATCAAAATGCTTGTAAAATATGAATTTATATGTTTATTTTAAAAGTAATACCCTTAAAACCTAGCTTAAAATCCAAACGCGTATGGTTACCTTAATAAAAACCCCTTAAAATGTAGCTAAAGGTTGCAGCTTTATCAAATTAAATCAATAATTCCATTACTATTCGGCAATCATGAACAGATCGATGCGCAAGAGTGACATTAAATGGCTGCCTACTGCAAAATCGATATCAAAATGCTTGTAAAATATGAATTTATATGTTTATTTTAAAAGTAATACCCTTAAAACCTAGCTTAAAATCCAAACGCGTATGGTTACCTTAATAAAAACCCCTTAAAATGTAGCTAAAGGTTGCAGCTTTATCAAATTAAATCAATAATTCCATTACTATTCGGCAATCATGAACAGATCGATGCGCAAGAGTGACATTAAATGGCTGCCTACTGCAAAATCGATATCAAAATGCTTGTAAAATATGAATTTATATGTTTATTTTAAAAGTAATACCCTTAAAACCTAGCTTAAAATCCAAACGCGTATGGTTACCTTAATAAAAACCCCTTAAAATGTAGCTAAAGGTTGCAGCTTTATCAAATTAAATCAATAATTCCATTACTATTCGGCAATCATGAACAGATCGATGCGCAAGAGTGACATTAAATGGCTGCCTACTGCAAAATCGATATCAAAATGCTTTTAAAATAAACATATAAGTTCATATTTTACAAGCATTTTGATATCGATTTTGCAGTAGGCAGCCATTTAATGTCACTCTTGCGCATCGATCTGTTCATGATTGCCGAATAGTAATGGAATTATTGATTTAATTTGATAAAGCTGCAACCTTTAGCTACATTTTAAGGGGTTTTTATTAAGGTAACCATACGCGTTTGGATTTTAAGCTAGGTTTTAAGGGTATTACTTTTAAAATAAACATATAAATTCATATTTTACAAGCATTTTGATATCGATTTTGCAGTAGGCAGCCATTTAATGTCACTCTTGCGCATCGATCTGTTCATGATTGCCGAATAGTAATGGAATTATTGATTTAATTTGATAAAGCTGCAACCTTTAGCTACATTTTAAGGGGTTTTTATTAAGGTAACCATACGCGTTTGGATTTTAAGCTAGGTTTTAAGGGTATTACTTTTAAAATAAACATATAAATTCATATTTTACAAGCATTTTGATATCGATTTTGCAGTAGGCAGCCATTTAATGTCACTCTTGCGCATCGATCTGTTCATGATTGCCGAATAGTAATGGAATTATTGATTTAATTTGATAAAGCTGCAACCTTTAGCTACATTTTAAGGGGTTTTTATTAAGGTAACCATACGCGTTTGGATTTTAAGCTAGGTTTTAAGGGTATTACTTTTAAAATAAACATATAAATTCATATTTTACAAGCATTTTGATATCGATTTTGCAGTAGGCAGCCATTTAATGTCACTCTTGCGCATCGATCTGTTCATGATTGCCGAATAGTAATGGAATTATTGATTTAATTTGATAAAGCTGCAACCTTTAGCTACATTTTAAGGGGTTTTTATTAAGGTAACCATACGCGTTTGGATTTTAAGCTAGGTTTTAAGGGTATTACTTTTAAAATAAACATATAAATTCATATTTTACAAGCATTTTGATATCGATTTTGCAGTAGGCAGCCATTTAATGTCACTCTTGCGCATCGATCTGTTCATGATTGCCGAATAGTAATGGAATTATTGATTTAATTTGATAAAGCTGCAACCTTTAGCTACATTTTAAGGGGTTTTTATTAAGGTAACCATACGCGTTTGGATTTTAAGCTAGGTTTTAAGGGTATTACTTTTAAAATAAACATATAAATTCATATTTTACAAGCATTTTGATATCGATTTTGCAGTAGGCAGCCATTTAATGTCACTCTTGCGCATCGATCTGTTCATGATTGCCGAATAGTAATGGAATTATTGATTTAATTTGATAAAGCTGCAACCTTTAGCTACATTTTAAGGGGTTTTTATTAAGGTAACCATACGCGTTTGGATTTTAAGCTAGGTTTTAAGGGTATTACTTTTAAAATAAACATATAAATTCATATTTTACAAGCATTTTGATATCGATTTTGCAGTAGGCAGCCATTTAATGTCACTCTTGCGCATCGATCTGTTCATGATTGCCGAATAGTAATGGAATTATTGATTTAATTTGATAAAGCTGCAACCTTTAGCTACATTTTAAGGGGTTTTTATTAAGGTAACCATACGCGTTTGGATTTTAAGCTAGGTTTTAAGGGTATTACTTTTAAAATAAACATATAAATTCATATTTTACAAGCATTTTGATATCGATTTTGCAGTAGGCAGCCATTTAATGTCACTCTTGCGCATCGATCTGTTCATGATTGCCGAATAGTAATGGAATTATTGATTTAATTTGATAAAGCTGCAACCTTTAGCTACATTTTAAGGGGTTTTTATTAAGGTAACCATACGCGTTTGGATTTTAAGCTAGGTTTTAAGGGTATTACTTTTAAAATAAACATATAAATTCATATTTTACAAGCATTTTGATATCGATTTTGCAGTAGGCAGCCATTTAATGTCACTCTTGCGCATCGATCTGTTCATGATTGCCGAATAGTAATGGAATTATTGATTTAATTTGATAAAGCTGCAACCTTTAGCTACATTTTAAGGGGTTTTTATTAAGGTAACCATACGCGTTTGGATTTTAAGCTAGGTTTTAAGGGTATTACTTTTAAAATAAACATATAAATTCATATTTTACAAGCATTTTGATATCGATTTTGCAGTAGGCAGCCATTTAATGTCACTCTTGCGCATCGATCTGTTCATGATTGCCGAATAGTAATGGAATTATTGATTTAATTTGATAAAGCTGCAACCTTTAGCTACATTTTAAGGGGTTTTTATTAAGGTAACCATACGCGTTTGGATTTTAAGCTAGGTTTTAAGGGTATTACTTTTAAAATAAACATATAAATTCATATTTTACAAGCATTTTGATATCGATTTTGCAGTAGGCAGCCATTTAATGTCACTCTTGCGCATCGATCTGTTCATGATTGCCGAATAGTAATGGAATTATTGATTTAATTTGATAAAGCTGCAACCTTTAGCTACATTTTAAGGGGTTTTTATTAAGGTAACCATACGCGTTTGGATTTTAAGCTAGGTTTTAAGGGTATTACTTTTAAAATAAACATATAAATTCATATTTTACAAGCATTTTGATATCGATTTTGCAGTAGGCAGCCATTTAATGTCACTCTTGCGCATCGATCTGTTCATGATTGCCGAATAGTAATGGAATTATTGATTTAATTTGATAAAGCTGCAACCTTTAGCTACATTTTAAGGGGTTTTTATTAAGGTAACCATACGCGTTTGGATTTTAAGCTAGGTTTTAAGGGTATTACTTTTAAAATAAACATATAAATTCATATTTTACAAGCATTTTGATATCGATTTTGCAGTAGGCAGCCATTTAATGTCACTCTTGCGCATCGATCTGTTCATGATTGCCGAATAGTAATGGAATTATTGATTTAATTTGATAAAGCTGCAACCTTTAGCTACATTTTAAGGGGTTTTTATTAAGGTAACCATACGCGTTTGGATTTTAAGCTAGGTTTTAAGGGTATTACTTTTAAAATAAACATATAAATTCATATTTTACAAGCATTTTGATATCGATTTTGCAGTAGGCAGCCATTTAATGTCACTCTTGCGCATCGATCTGTTCATGATTGCCGAATAGTAATGGAATTATTGATTTAATTTGATAAAGCTGCAACCTTTAGCTACATTTTAAGGGGTTTTTATTAAGGTAACCATACGCGTTTGGATTTTAAGCTAGGTTTTAAGGGTATTACTTTTAAAATAAACATATAAATTCATATTTTACAAGCATTTTGATATCGATTTTGCAGTAGGCAGCCATTTAATGTCACTCTTGCGCATCGATCTGTTCATGATTGCCGAATAGTAATGGAATTATTGATTTAATTTGATAAAGCTGCAACCTTTAGCTACATTTTAAGGGGTTTTTATTAAGGTAACCATACGCGTTTGGATTTTAAGCTAGGTTTTAAGGGTATTACTTTTAAAATAAACATATAAATTCATATTTTACAAGCATTTTGATATCGATTTTGCAGTAGGCAGCCATTTAATGTCACTCTTGCGCATCGATCTGTTCATGATTGCCGAATAGTAATGGAATTATTGATTTAATTTGATAAAGCTGCAACCTTTAGCTACATTTTAAGGGGTTTTTATTAAGGTAACCATACGCGTTTGGATTTTAAGCTAGGTTTTAAGGGTATTACTTTTAAAATAAACATATAAATTCATATTTTACAAGCATTTTGATATCGATTTTGCAGTAGGCAGCCATTTAATGTCACTCTTGCGCATCGATCTGTTCATGATTGCCGAATAGTAATGGAATTATTGATTTAATTTGATAAAGCTGCAACCTTTAGCTACATTTTAAGGGGTTTTTATTAAGGTAACCATACGCGTTTGGATTTTAAGCTAGGTTTTAAGGGTATTACTTTTAAAATAAACATATAAATTCATATTTTACAAGCATTTTGATATCGATTTTGCAGTAGGCAGCCATTTAATGTCACTCTTGCGCATCGATCTGTTCATGATTGCCGAATAGTAATGGAATTATTGATTTAATTTGATAAAGCTGCAACCTTTAGCTACATTTTAAGGGGTTTTTATTAAGGTAACCATACGCGTTTGGATTTTAAGCTAGGTTTTAAGGGTATTACTTTTAAAATAAACATATAAATTCATATTTTACAAGCATTTTGATATCGATTTTGCAGTAGGCAGCCATTTAATGTCACTCTTGCGCATCGATCTGTTCATGATTGCCGAATAGTAATGGAATTATTGATTTAATTTGATAAAGCTGCAACCTTTAGCTACATTTTAAGGGGTTTTTATTAAGGTAACCATACGCGTTTGGATTTTAAGCTAGGTTTTAAGGGTATTACTTTTAAAATAAACATATAAATTCATATTTTACAAGCATTTTGATATCGATTTTGCAGTAGGCAGCCATTTAATGTCACTCTTGCGCATCGATCTGTTCATGATTGCCGAATAGTAATGGAATTATTGATTTAATTTGATAAAGCTGCAACCTTTAGCTACATTTTAAGGGGTTTTTATTAAGGTAACCATACGCGTTTGGATTTTAAGCTAGGTTTTAAGGGTATTACTTTTAAAATAAACATATAAATTCATATTTTACAAGCATTTTGATATCGATTTTGCAGTAGGCAGCCATTTAATGTCACTCTTGCGCATCGATCTGTTCATGATTGCCGAATAGTAATGGAATTATTGATTTAATTTGATAAAGCTGCAACCTTTAGCTACATTTTAAGGGGTTTTTATTAAGGTAACCATACGCGTTTGGATTTTAAGCTAGGTTTTAAGGGTATTACTTTTAAAATAAACATATAAATTCATATTTTACAAGCATTTTGATATCGATTTTGCAGTAGGCAGCCATTTAATGTCACTCTTGCGCATCGATCTGTTCATGATTGCCGAATAGTAATGGAATTATTGATTTAATTTGATAAAGCTGCAACCTTTAGCTACATTTTAAGGGGTTTTTATTAAGGTAACCATACGCGTTTGGATTTTAAGCTAGGTTTTAAGGGTATTACTTTTAAAATAAACATATAAATTCATATTTTACAAGCATTTTGATATCGATTTTGCAGTAGGCAGCCATTTAATGTCACTCTTGCGCATCGATCTGTTCATGATTGCCGAATAGTAATGGAATTATTGATTTAATTTGATAAAGCTGCAACCTTTAGCTACATTTTAAGGGGTTTTTATTAAGGTAACCATACGCGTTTGGATTTTAAGCTAGGTTTTAAGGGTATTACTTTTAAAATAAACATATAAATTCATATTTTACAAGCATTTTGATATCGATTTTGCAGTAGGCAGCCATTTAATGTCACTCTTGCGCATCGATCTGTTCATGATTGCCGAATAGTAATGGAATTATTGATTTAATTTGATAAAGCTGCAACCTTTAGCTACATTTTAAGGGGTTTTTATTAAGGTAACCATACGCGTTTGGATTTTAAGCTAGGTTTTAAGGGTATTACTTTTAAAATAAACATATAAATTCATATTTTACAAGCATTTTGATATCGATTTTGCAGTAGGCAGCCATTTAATGTCACTCTTGCGCATCGATCTGTTCATGATTGCCGAATAGTAATGGAATTATTGATTTAATTTGATAAAGCTGCAACCTTTAGCTACATTTTAAGGGGTTTTTATTAAGGTAACCATACGCGTTTGGATTTTAAGCTAGGTTTTAAGGGTATTACTTTTAAAATAAACATATAAATTCATATTTTACAAGCATTTTGATATCGATTTTGCAGTAGGCAGCCATTTAATGTCACTCTTGCGCATCGATCTGTTCATGATTGCCGAATAGTAATGGAATTATTGATTTAATTTGATAAAGCTGCAACCTTTAGCTACATTTTAAGGGGTTTTTATTAAGGTAACCATACGCGTTTGGATTTTAAGCTAGGTTTTAAGGGTATTACTTTTAAAATAAACATATAAATTCATATTTTACAAGCATTTTGATATCGATTTTGCAGTAGGCAGCCATTTAATGTCACTCTTGCGCATCGATCTGTTCATGATTGCCGAATAGTAATGGAATTATTGATTTAATTTGATAAAGCTGCAACCTTTAGCTACATTTTAAGGGGTTTTTATTAAGGTAACCATACGCGTTTGGATTTTAAGCTAGGTTTTAAGGGTATTACTTTTAAAATAAACATATAAATTCATATTTTACAAGCATTTTGATATCGATTTTGCAGTAGGCAGCCATTTAATGTCACTCTTGCGCATCGATCTGTTCATGATTGCCGAATAGTAATGGAATTATTGATTTAATTTGATAAAGCTGCAACCTTTAGCTACATTTTAAGGGGTTTTTATTAAGGTAACCATACGCGTTTGGATTTTAAGCTAGGTTTTAAGGGTATTACTTTTAAAATAAACATATAAATTCATATTTTACAAGCATTTTGATATCGATTTTGCAGTAGGCAGCCATTTAATGTCACTCTTGCGCATCGATCTGTTCATGATTGCCGAATAGTAATGGAATTATTGATTTAATTTGATAAAGCTGCAACCTTTAGCTACATTTTAAGGGGTTTTTATTAAGGTAACCATACGCGTTTGGATTTTAAGCTAGGTTTTAAGGGTATTACTTTTAAAATAAACATATAAATTCATATTTTACAAGCATTTTGATATCGATTTTGCAGTAGGCAGCCATTTAATGTCACTCTTGCGCATCGATCTGTTCATGATTGCCGAATAGTAATGGAATTATTGATTTAATTTGATAAAGCTGCAACCTTTAGCTACATTTTAAGGGGTTTTTATTAAGGTAACCATACGCGTTTGGATTTTAAGCTAGGTTTTAAGGGTATTACTTTTAAAATAAACATATAAATTCATATTTTACAAGCATTTTGATATCGATTTTGCAGTAGGCAGCCATTTAATGTCACTCTTGCGCATCGATCTGTTCATGATTGCCGAATAGTAATGGAATTATTGATTTAATTTGATAAAGCTGCAACCTTTAGCTACATTTTAAGGGGTTTTTATTAAGGTAACCATACGCGTTTGGATTTTAAGCTAGGTTTTAAGGGTATTACTTTTAAAATAAACATATAAATTCATATTTTACAAGCATTTTGATATCGATTTTGCAGTAGGCAGCCATTTAATGTCACTCTTGCGCATCGATCTGTTCATGATTGCCGAATAGTAATGGAATTATTGATTTAATTTGATAAAGCTGCAACCTTTAGCTACATTTTAAGGGGTTTTTATTAAGGTAACCATACGCGTTTGGATTTTAAGCTAGGTTTTAAGGGTATTACTTTTAAAATAAACATATAAATTCATATTTTACAAGCATTTTGATATCGATTTTGCAGTAGGCAGCCATTTAATGTCACTCTTGCGCATCGATCTGTTCATGATTGCCGAATAGTAATGGAATTATTGATTTCATTTGATAAAGCTGCAACCTTTAGCTACATTTTAAGGGGTTTTTATTAAGGTAACCATACGCGTTTGGATTTTAAGCTAGGTTTTAAGGGTATTACTTTTAAAATAAACATATAAATTCATATTTTACAAGCATTTTGATATCGATTTTGCAGTAGGCAGCCATTTAATGTCACTCTTGCGCATCGATCTGTTCATGATTGCCGAATAGTAATGGAATTATTGATTTAATTTGATAAAGCTGCAACCTTTAGCTACATTTTAAGGGGTTTTTATTAAGGTAACCATACGCGTTTGGATTTTAAGCTAGGTTTTAAGGGTATTACTTTTAAAATAAACATATAAATTCATATTTTACAAGCATTTTGATATCGATTTTGCAGTAGGCAGCCATTTAATGTCACTCTTGCGCATCGATCTGTTCATGATTGCCGAATAGTAATGGAATTATTGATTTAATTTGATAAAGCTGCAACCTTTAGCTACATTTTAAGGGGTTTTTATTAAGGTAACCATACGCGTTTGGATTTTAAGCTAGGTTTTAAGGGTATTACTTTTAAAATAAACATATAAATTCATATTTTACAAGCATTTTGATATCGATTTTGCAGTAGGCAGCCATTTAATGTCACTCTTGCGCATCGATCTGTTCATGATTGCCGAATAGTAATGGAATTATTGATTTAATTTGATAAAGCTGCAACCTTTAGCTACATTTTAAGGGGTTTTTATTAAGGTAACCATACGCGTTTGGATTTTAAGCTAGGTTTTAAGGGTATTACTTTTAAAATAAACATATAAATTCATATTTTACAAGCATTTTGATATCGATTTTGCAGTAGGCAGCCATTTAATGTCACTCTTGCGCATCGATCTGTTCATGATTGCCGAATAGTAATGGAATTATTGATTTAATTTGATAAAGCTGCAACCTTTAGCTACATTTTAAGGGGTTTTTATTAAGGTAACCATACGCGTTTGGATTTTAAGCTAGGTTTTAAGGGTATTACTTTTAAAATAAACATATAAATTCATATTTTACAAGCATTTTGATATCGATTTTGCAGTAGGCAGCCATTTAATGTCACTCTTGCGCATCGATCTGTTCATGATTGCCGAATAGTAATGGAATTATTGATTTAATTTGATAAAGCTGCAACCTTTAGCTACATTTTAAGGGGTTTTTATTAAGGTAACCATACGCGTTTGGATTTTAAGCTAGGTTTTAAGGGTATTACTTTTAAAATAAACATATAAATTCATATTTTACAAGCATTTTGATATCGATTTTGCAGTAGGCAGCCATTTAATGTCACTCTTGCGCATCGATCTGTTCATGATTGCCGAATAGTAATGGAATTATTGATTTAATTTGATAAAGCTGCAACCTTTAGCTACATTTTAAGGGGTTTTTATTAAGGTAACCATACGCGTTTGGATTTTAAGCTAGGTTTTAAGGGTATTACTTTTAAAATAAACATATAAATTCATATTTTACAAGCATTTTGATATCGATTTTGCAGTAGGCAGCCATTTAATGTCACTCTTGCGCATCGATCTGTTCATGATTGCCGAATAGTAATGGAATTATTGATTTAATTTGATAAAGCTGCAACCTTTAGCTACATTTTAAGGGGTTTTTATTAAGGTAACCATACGCGTTT
Organism: Melieria crassipennis; assembly: GCA_963668005.1. Classification (NCBI taxonomy): domain Eukaryota; kingdom Metazoa; phylum Arthropoda; class Insecta; order Diptera; family Ulidiidae; genus Melieria; species Melieria crassipennis. The sequence goes on along the minus strand of CAVLFC010000068.1, from coordinate 93,112 downwards.
GGATTTTAAGCTAGGTTTTAAGGGTATTACTTTTAAAATAAACATATAAATTCATATTTTACAAGCATTTTGATATCGATTTTGCAGTAGGCAGCCATTTAATGTCACTCTTGCGCATCGATCTGTTCATGATTGCCGAATAGTAATGGAATTATTGATTTAATTTGATAAAGCTGCAACCTTTAGCTACATTTTAAGGGGTTTTTATTAAGGTAACCATACGCGTTTGGATTTTAAGCTAGGTTTTAAGGGTATTACTTTTAAAATAAACATATAAATTCATATTTTACAAGCATTTTGATATCGATTTTGCAGTAGGCAGCCATTTAATGTCATTCTTGCGCATCGATCTGTTCATGATTGCCGAATAGTAATGGAATTATTGATTTAATTTGATAAAGCTGCAACCTTTAGCTACATTTTAAGGGGTTTTTATTAAGGTAACCATACGCGTTTGGATTTTAAGCTAGGTTTTAAGGGTATTACTTTTAAAATAAACATATAAATTCATATTTTACAAGCATTTTGATATCGATTTTGCAGTAGGCAGCCATTTAATGTCACTCTTGCGCATCGATCTGTTCATGATTGCCGAATAGTAATGGAATTATTGATTTAATTTGATAAAGCTGCAACCTTTAGCTACATTTTAAGGGGTTTTTATTAAGGTAACCATACGCGTTTGGATTTTAAGCTAGGTTTTAAGAGTATTACTTTTAAAATAAACATATAAATTCATATTTTACAAGCATTTTGATATCGATTTTGCAGTAGGCAGCCATTTAATGTCACTCTTGCGCATCGATCTGTTCATGATTGCCGAATAGTAATGGAATTATTGATTTAATTTGATAAAGCTGCAACCTTTAGCTACATTTTAAGGGGTTTTTATTAAGGTAACCATACGCGTTTGGATTTTAAGCTAGGTTTTAAGGGTATTACTTTTAAAATAAACATATAAATTCATATTTTACAAGCATTTTGATATCGATTTTGCAGTAGGCAGCCATTTAATGTCACTCTTGCGCATCGATCTGTTCATGATTGCCGAATAGTAATGGAATTATTGATTTAATTTGATAAAGCTGCAACCTTTAGCTACATTTTAAGGGGTTTTTATTAAGGTAACCATACGCGTTTGGATTTTAAGCTAGGTTTTAAGGGTATTACTTTTAAAATAAACATATAAATTCATATTTTACAAGCATTTTGATATCGATTTTGCAGTAGGCAGCCATTTAATGTCACTCTTGCGCATCGATCTGTTCATGATTGCCGAATAGTAATGGAATTATTGATTTAATTTGATAAAGCTGCAACCTTTAGCTACATTTTAAGGGGTTTTTATTAAGGTAACCATACGCGTTTGGATTTTAAGCTAGGTTTTAAGGGTACTACTTTTAAAATAAACATATAAATTCATATTTTACAAGCATTTTGATATCGATTTTGCAGTAGGCAGCCATTTAATGTCACTCTTGCGCATCGATCTGTTCATGATTGCCGAATAGTAATGGAATTATTGATTTAATTTGATAAAGCTGCAACCTTTAGCTACATTTTAAGGGGTTTTTATTAAGGTAACCATACGCGTTTGGATTTTAAGCTAGGTTTTAAGAGTATTACTTTTAAAATAAACATATAAATTCATATTTTACAAGCATTTTGATATCGATTTTGCAGTAGGCAGCCATTTAATGTCACTCTTGCGCATCGATCTGTTCATGATTGCCGAATAGTAATGGAATTATTGATTTAATTTGATAAAGCTGCAACCTTTAGCTACATTTTAAGGGGTTTTTATTAAGGTAACCATACGCGTTTGGATTTTAAGCTAGGTTTTAAGGGTATTACTTTTAAAATAAACATATAAATTCATATTTTACAAGCATTTTGATATCGATTTTGCAGTAGGCAGCCATTTAATGTCACTCTTGCGCATCGATCTGTTCATGATTGCCGAATAGTAATGGAATTATTGATTTAATTTGATAAAGCTGCAACCTTTAGCTACATTTTAAGGGGTTTTTATTAAGGTAACCATACGCGTTTGGATTTTAAGCTAGGTTTTAAGGGTATTACTTTTAAAATAAACATATAAATTCATATTTTACAAGCATTTTGATATCGATTTTGCAGTAGGCAGCCATTTAATGTCACTCTTGCGCATCGATCTGTTCATGATTGCCGAATAGTAATGGAATTATTGATTTAATTTGATAAAGCTGCAACCTTTAGCTACATTTTAAGGGGTTTTTATTAAGGTAACCATACGCGTTTGGATTTTAAGCTAGGTTTAAAGGGTATTACTTTTAAAATAAACATATAAATTCATATTTTACAAGCATTTTGATATCGATTTTGCAGTAGGCAGCCATTTAATGTCACTCTTGCGCATCGATCTGTTCATGATTGCCGAATAGTAATGGAATTATTGATTTAATTTGATAAAGCTGCAACCTTTAGCTACATTTTAAGGGGTTTTTATTAAGGTAACCATACGCGTTTGGATTTTAAGCTAGGTTTTAAGGGTATTACTTTTAAAATAAACATATAAATTCATATTTTACAAGCATTTTGATATCGATTTTGCAGTAGGCAGCCATTTAATGTCACTCTTGCGCATCGATCTGTTCATGATTGCCGAATAGTAATGGAATTATTGATTTAATTTGATAAAGCTGCAACCTTTAGCTACATTTTAAGGGGTTTTTATTAAGGTAACCATACGCGTTTGGATTTTAAGCTAGGTTTTAAGGGTATTACTTTTAAAATAAACATATAAATTCATATTTTACAAGCATTTTGATATCGATTTTGCAGTAGGCAGCCATTTAATGTCACTCTTGCGCATCGATCTGTTCATGATTGCCGAATAGTAATGGAATTATTGATTTAATTTGATAAAGCTGCAACCTTTAGCTACATTTTAAGGGGTTTTTATTAAGGTAACCATACGCGTTTGGATTTTAAGCTAGGTTTTAAGAGTATTACTTTTCAAATCATTACATAGTATAAAGCAAAGTCGCTGCCGCTGTCTGTCCCTATGTATGCTTAAATCTTTAAAACTACGCAACGGTTTCTTAAGCGGTTTTTTTTAATGGATAGAGTGATTCAAGAGGAAGGTTTATATGTATAAAACATGCATAATATAGTAGAGAAACACTGATAAATTTAGAGGTAAACATTATAAGGAACAAACATTAGAGTGTATGTATAGCAAATTACATTCAAACGTTAGGGTGTGTCTATAGCAATTTACATTTCAAACGTTATCGTGCATTCGGTGACCGAACATCCCGCCCCCATGGAAAGGTCTCTTTCAAGAAGGCAAAATAGCGAGTTTCTGTATAGGTCGACGAATGATTCCTTTGGTTGTCCGTATATTGGAAAAATAATTTTTTTCATCATTGCAAAAATGCTTAAAATTTCAGAGAAAAAGAATTGGCTGGCAATGCTGTTCGCCGAATGTAAACAAAACAGACAAAAGGCAAAGAAAAAACAGCAGAAAACAGCTTTTCAACTCGAGTGTTGAATTTTAGAGCTTTTTTTCTTTTTCTTTCGGCGAACAGCATTGCCAGCCAACAATTTTTCTCTGAAATTTTAAGCATTTTTGCAATGATGAAAGAAAATTATTTTTCCAATTTTCGTTATGTATGCTTAAAGGAGGGTTTGTTTGAAATTGTTACGTGAAGGTTTAGGAAAAAATAAAAGTCGGGAAAACGGGGCGTGGCACCACAAGAATACATTTTTAGACAATAACTTGGGAACCATAAGTCACACATCAATTAAATTTGGTACAAACTTACTATTCAATCATGTCCTTCGATAGAGGGAATGGGGTGGGTATTGAACAAGGGGGTGTGGCACCGCCCATACAACTAAATTCTTTTAAATGGAATAGCTTCGGAATTGTAAGCCGCACAGCATTGAAAATTGGTGTACCGTCGTCTCATAGATGTGTCATTCTATTGTTAAAATTGTATGGGCGTTGGATAAGGGGAGTGGCACATTTTTTATGACCCAATATTTCAGCAAAACTGTAAGTCGTATATCAAAGAAACTTGGTTTGAACCTACCATTTAGTCATATCTTTGGGCAGAGGGAATGAGGCGGGTATTTAACAAGAAGGCGTGGCTTCGCCCATACAACTCAAATCTTTTATATGGAATAGCTTCGAAATTGTAAGTTGCACAGCATTGAAATTTAGTATGACATCCTCCCACAGAAGTGTCATTCTACTGTTAAATTTTGATAGGCGTTGGACAAGGGGCGTGGTACAATTTTTGTGACCCAAATATTTCGCTGAACTATAAGTCGCACAGCAATGAAACTAAGTACGAACCTACCATTTATTTATATCTTTCGACAAAGGGAATGGTGCCGGTATTGAACAAGGGGGCGTGGCACCACCGATACAAGCCAAATCTTTACTAGAGAATATCTTTGAAACTGTTAGTCGTACAACACTGAAATTTAGTATAGTGTCGTTCCATAGATGAGTCATTCTACTGGTAATATTTGATGGGCGTTGGACAAGGGGCGTGGCACATTTTTTGTGACCCAAACATTTTGCTGAATTATAGGTAAGTCGCACAACAATGAAACTAAGTACGAACCTACCATTTTCTCTTTCGACAGAGGGAATGATGAAGGTATTAAACAAGGGGGCGTGGCACTGCCCATACAAGCCAAATTTTTTAATAGAGAATATCTTTGAAGTTGTAAGTCGTACAACACTGAAATTTAGTGCCCCGTCGTCCCATAGATGGGTCATTCTACTGGTAAGTTTTTATAAGCGTTGGACAAGGGGCGTGGCACATTTGTTGTGACCCAAATATTTCGCTGAACTATAAGTCGCTCAGTAATGACACTTAGTACGAACCTACCATTTTCTCCTTCGACAGAGGGCATTGTGCGGATATTGAATAAGGGACCATGGCCCAACTTAGCAGCAACATTGCTTTTTTAATTGCCTCGATTGCGTTAATCAGTAGCTCCCTCCTCTTCCTTTAGTTGGTTTTCTTCGTCAATTTGCCATTTGCCACATCGCCATTGATTCGCCATCTCGCGTATTTCATTATAAAAAAACAATAAATGTCGTGCGGGACGAAGTTCGCCGGGTCAGCTAGTCTATATATATAAAAATGAAACGTGGTTCGTTCGGCCGCTTAAAACTCGAAAACGACTGGACCAACTTGAATACTTCCTTCGGCGGGTTTGTTCAAAATGTTTACGTGAAGGTTTATAAAAAAAGAAATGTCGGGAAAAGGGGCGTGGCACCACAAGAATAAATTTTTAGACAATAACTTTGGAACCATAAGTCACACATCAATTAAATTTGGTACAAACTTAGTATATAATCATGTCCTTCAATAGAGGGAATAAGGTGGGTATTGAACAAAGGGGTGTGGCACCGCCCATACAACTCAAATCTTCTAAATGGAACAGCTTCGGTATTGTAAGTCGCACAATATTGAAATTTGGTGTACCGTCGTTTCATAGATGTGTTATTCTACTGTTAAAATTTTATGGGCGTTGAACAAGGGGCGTGGCACATATTTTATGATCCAATATTTCAGCAGAACTCTAAGTCGTACATCAATGAAACTTGGTATGAACCTACCATTTAGTCATATCTTTCGGCAGAGGGGATAAGGCGGGTATTTAACAAGAGGGCGTGGCTCCGCCCATACAACTCAAATCTTTTATATGGTATAGCTTCGGAATTGTTAGACGCACAGCATTGAAATTTGGCTTGACATCCTCCCATAGAAGTGTAATTCTACTGTTAAAATTTAATGGACATTGGACAAGGGGCGTGGCACATTTGTTGGGCACAAACTATCCGCATAATTTTCGAACTGTTAATCGCACATCAATGAAACTTGGTATGAACCTACCATTTAGTCATATCTTTCGGCAGAGGGAATGAGGCAGGTATTTAACAAGAGGGCGTGGCTCCGCCCATAGAACTTAAATCTTTTATATGGAATAGCTTCGGAGTTGTAAGCCGCACAGCATTGAAATTTGGTGTACCGTCGTTTCATGGATGTGTCATTCTACTGATGAGATTTGATCGGCGTTGGTCAAGGGGCGTGGCACATTTTTTATGATCCAACAGTTATGTAGTACACTCACACACACCAGTAAAACTTGGTACGAACTTTCCACTTAGTAGCACAATTCGACTAAAAGAAAGTTGTGAGCATTGGACAAGGGGGCGTGGTACCGCCTCCATTTTTATATACATAGATTGTTTGTCCTGACTGACTGACTGATTGATTGATTGATTCATCATCGCTCAGCCCAAACCGCTGAAGCTACAAATATGAAATTTGAACTGTAGGTACATCTTGAAAAATGAACCTCCGCTAAGACGGGATTTTTTGAAATTCGGGGTGTAAAGGGGCAAAAATGTGTTAAGGTGTTGTATGAAGAAACGTGATTTAAGAGACATATTGATTTCGAACTTCCTGAAATTGGACACGCGTTTCTCATTATTTTCAAAATCGAAATCTAACTGGATCAACGACGGGTTAAAAGTATGTATGGAGAAACACATTTTTTTGGGCCTTTTGACTTCAAACTTGGTGAAAGTACATCAAATGTAAAATAACTCGATACGTGTTTTTCATTTTTTCCGAATATTAAAATCGGACGGGGTTAACGACCGGTTACAATTTTGTATGGCGAAACTGTAAAAAAACATGAATTAATGGGGCCACTGAGATTCAAATTTTGTGAAAGTAGTCTTAGTGAGAAATAATTTGACACGTGTTTTTCACTTTTTTGAAAATCAAAATCTAACGGGATCAACAATGGGCTAACAGTTTGTATGGAGAACTTAGACAAAAAGCACTTCTATCGGGAAATAATTCAAATGTGCTTTTCATTTTTTGAGAAAATCGAAATCTAACGTGATAAACTTAGGGTTAAGAATTTGTTTAGGGTAAATGTGGAAACCCATGATTTAAAGGGCTTTCGACTTCAAACTTTTTGGAAATACTTGACATCAAAGATAATAGACATATGTTTTTTTTTAATCAAAATCTGACGGGGTCAACAATGGGTTCAGAATTTATATCGGGTGAAACAAGAGAGCTTGCGTGCGAAGCCGCAGGGCCCAGCTAGTAAACATATAAATTCATATTTTACAAGCATTTTGATATCGATTTTGCAGTAGGCAGCCATTTAATGTCACTCTTGCGCATCGATCTGTTCATGATTGCCGAATAGTAATGGAATTATTGATTTAATTTGATAAAGCTGCAACCTTTAGCTACATTTAAGGGGTTTTTATTAAGGTAACCATACGCGTTTGGATTTTAAGCTAGGTTTTAAGGGTATTACTTTTAAAATAAACATATAAATTCATATTTTACAAGCATTTTGATATCGATTTTGCAGTAGGCAGCCATTTAATGTCACTCTTGCGCATCGATCTGTTCATGATTGCCGAATAGTAATGGAATTATTGATTTAATTTGATAAAGCTGCAACCTTTAGCTACATTTTAAGGGGTTTTTATTAAGGTAACCATACGCGTTTGGATTTTAAGCTAGGTTTTAAGGGTATTACTTTTAAAATAAACATATAAATTCATATTTTACAAGCATTTTGATATCGATTTTGCAGTAGGCAGCCATTTAATGTCACTCTTGCGCATCGATCTGTTCATGATTGCCGAATAGTAATGGAATTATTGATTTAATTTGATAAAGCTGCAACCTTTAGCTACATTTTAAGGGGTTTTTATTAAGGTAACCATACGCGTTTGGATTTTAAGCTAGGTTTTAAGGGTATTACTTTTAAAATAAACATATAAATTCATATTTTACAAGCATTTTGATATCGATTTTGCAGTAGGCAGCCATTTAATGTCACTCTTGCGCATCGATCTGTTCATGATTGCCGAATAGTAATGGAATTATTGATTTAATTTGATAAAGCTGCAACCTTTAGCTACATTTTAAGGGGTTTTTATTAAGGTAACCATACGCGTTTGGATTTTAAGCTAGGTTTTAAGGGTATTACTTTTAAAATAAACATATAAATTCATATTTTACAAGCATTTTGATATCGATTTTGCAGTAGGCAGCCATTTAATGTCACTCTTGCGCATCGATCTGTTCATGATTGCCGAATAGTAATGGAATTATTGATTTAATTTGATAAAGCTGCAACCTTTAGCTACATTTTAAGGGGTTTTTATTAAGGTAACCATACGCGTTTGGATTTTAAGCTAGGTTTTAAGGGTATTACTTTTAAAATAAACATATAAATTCATATTTTACAAGCATTTTGATATCGATTTTGCAGTAGGCAGCCATTTAATGTCACTCTTGCGCATCGATCTGTTCATGATTGCCGAATAGTAATGGAATTATTGATTTAATTTGATAAAGCTGCAACCTTTAGCTACATTTTAAGGGGTTTTTATTAAGGTAACCATACGCGTTTGGATTTTAAGCTAGGTTTTAAGGGTATTACTTTTAAAATAAACATATAAATTCATATTTTACAAGCATTTTGATATCGATTTTGCAGTAGGCAGCCATTTAATGTCACTCTTGCGCATCGATCTGTTCATGATTGCCGAATAGTAATGGAATTATTGATTTAATTTGATAAAGCTGCAACCTTTAGCTACATTTTAAGGGGTTTTTATTAAGGTAACCATACGCGTTTGGATTTTAAGCTAGGTTTTAAGGGTATTACTTTTAAAATAAACATATAAATTCATATTTTACAAGCATTTTGATATCGATTTTGCAGTAGGCAGCCATTTAATGTCACTCTTGCGCATCGATCTGTTCATGATTGCCGAATAGTAATGGAATTATTGATTTAATTTGATAAAGCTGCAACCTTTAGCTACATTTTAAGGGGTTTTTATTAAGGTAACCATACGCGTTTGGATTTTAAGCTAGGTTTTAAGGGTATTACTTTTAAAATAAACATATAAATTCATATTTTACAAGCATTTTGATATCGATTTTGCAGTAGGCAGCCATTTAATGTCACTCTTGCGCATCGATCTGTTCATGATTGCCGAATAGTAATGGAATTATTGATTTAATTTGATAAAGCTGCAACCTTTAGCTACATTTTAAGGGGTTTTTATTAAGGTAACCATACGCGTTTGGATTTTAAGCTAGGTTTTAAGGGTATTACTTTTAAAATAAACATATAAATTCATATTTTACAAGCATTTTGATATCGATTTTGCAGTAGGCAGCCATTTAATGTCACTCTTGCGCATCGATCTGTTCATGATTGCCGAATAGTAATGGAATTATTGATTTAATTTGATAAAGCTGCAACCTTTAGCTACATTTTAAGGGGTTTTTATTAAGGTAACCATACGCGTTTGGATTTTAAGCTAGGTTTTAAGGGTATTACTTTTAAAATAAACATATAAATTCATATTTTACAAGCATTTTGATATCGATTTTGCAGTAGGCAGCCATTTAATGTCACTCTTGCGCATCGATCTGTTCATGATTGCCGAATAGTAATGGAATTATTGATTTAATTTGATAAAGCTGCAACCTTTAGCTACATTTTAAGGGGTTTTTATTAAGGTAACCATACGCGTTTGGATTTTAAGCTAGGTTTTAAGGGTATTACTTTTAAAATAAACATATAAATTCATATTTTACAAGCATTTTGATATCGATTTTGCAGTAGGCAGCCATTTAATGTCACTCTTGCGCATCGATCTGTTCATGATTGCCGAATAGTAATGGAATTATTGATTTAATTTGATAAAGCTGCAACCTTTAGCTACATTTTAAGGGGTTTTTATTAAGGTAACCATACGCGTTTGGATTTTAAGCTAGGTTTTAAGGGTATTACTTTTAAAATAAACATATAAATTCATATTTTACAAGCATTTTGATATCGATTTTGCAGTAGGCAGCCATTTAATGTCACTCTTGCGCATCGATCTGTTCATGATTGCCGAATAGTAATGGAATTATTGATTTAATTTGATAAAGCTGCAACCTTTAGCTACATTTTAAGGGGTTTTTATTAAGGTAACCATACGCGTTTGGATTTTAAGCTAGGTTTTAAGGGTATTACTTTTAAAATAAACATATAAATTCATATTTTACAAGCATTTTGATATCGATTTTGCAGTAGGCAGCCATTTAATGTCACTCTTGCGCATCGATCTGTTCATGATTGCCGAATAGTAATGGAATTATTGATTTAATTTGATAAAGCTGCAACCTTTAGCTACATTTTAAGGGGTTTTTATTAAGGTAACCATACGCGTTTGGATTTTAAGCTAGGTTTTAAGGGTATTACTTTTAAAATAAACATATAAATTCATATTTTACAAGCATTTTGATATCGATTTTGCAGTAGGCAGCCATTTAATGTCACTCTTGCGCATCGATCTGTTCATGATTGCCGAATAGTAATGGAATTATTGATTTAATTTGATAAAGCTGCAACCTTTAGCTACATTTTAAGGGGTTTTTATTAAGGTAACCATACGCGTTTGGATTTTAAGCTAGGTTTTAAGGGTATTACTTTTAAAATAAACATATAAATTCATATTTTACAAGCATTTTGATATCGATTTTGCAGTAGGCAGCCATTTAATGTCACTCTTGCGCATCGATCTGTTCATGATTGCCGAATAGTAATGGAATTATTGATTTAATTTGATAAAGCTGCAACCTTTAGCTACATTTTAAGGGGTTTTTATTAAGGTAACCATACGCGTTTGGATTTTAAGCTAGGTTTTAAGGGTATTACTTTTAAAATAAACATATAAATTCATATTTTACAAGCATTTTGATATCGATTTTGCAGTAGGCAGCCATTTAATGTCACTCTTGCGCATCGATCTGTTCATGATTGCCGAATAGTAATGGAATTATTGATTTAATTTGATAAAGCTGCAACCTTTAGCTACATTTTAAGGGGTTTTTATTAAGGTAACCATACGCGTTTGGATTTTAAGCTAGGTTTTAAGGGTATTACTTTTAAAATAAACATATAAATTCATATTTTACAAGCATTTTGATATCGATTTTGCAGTAGGCAGCCATTTAATGTCACTCTTGCGCATCGATCTGTTCATGATTGCCGAATAGTAATGGAATTATTGATTTAATTTGATAAAGCTGCAACCTTTAGCTACATTTTAAGGGGTTTTTATTAAGGTAACCATACGCGTTTGGATTTTAAGCTAGGTTTTAAGGGTATTACTTTTAAAATAAACATATAAATTCATATTTTACAAGCATTTTGATATCGATTTTGCAGTAGGCAGCCATTTAATGTCACTCTTGCGCATCGATCTGTTCATGATTGCCGAATAGTAATGGAATTATTGATTTAATTTGATAAAGCTGCAACCTTTAGCTACATTTTAAGGGGTTTTTATTAAGGTAACCATACGCGTTTGGATTTTAAGCTAGGTTTTAAGGGTATTACTTTTAAAATAAACATATAAATTCATATTTTACAAGCATTTTGATATCGATTTTGCAGTAGGCAGCCATTTAATGTCACTCTTGCGCATCGATCTGTTCATGATTGCCGAATAGTAATGGAATTATTGATTTAATTTGATAAAGCTGCAACCTTTAGCTACATTTTAAGGGGTTTTTATTAAGGTAACCATACGCGTTTGGATTTTAAGCTAGGTTTTAAGGGTATTACTTTTAAAATAAACATATAAATTCATATTTTACAAGCATTTTGATATCGATTTTGCAGTAGGCAGCCATTTAATGTCACTCTTGCGCATCGATCTGTTCATGATTGCCGAATAGTAATGGAATTATTGATTTAATTTGATAAAGCTGCAACCTTTAGCTACATTTTAAGGGGTTTTTATTAAGGTAACCATACGCGTTTGGATTTTAAGCTAGGTTTTAAGGGTATTACTTTTAAAATAAACATATAAATTCATATTTTACAAGCATTTTGATATCGATTTTGCAGTAGGCAGCCATTTAATGTCACTCTTGCGCATCGATCTGTTCATGATTGCCGAATAGTAATGGAATTATTGATTTAATTTGATAAAGCTGCAACCTTTAGCTACATTTTAAGGGGTTTTTATTAAGGTAACCATACGCGTTTGGATTTTAAGCTAGGTTTTAAGGGTATTACTTTTAAAATAAACATATAAATTCATATTTTACAAGCATTTTGATATCGATTTTGCAGTAGGCAGCCATTTAATGTCACTCTTGCGCATCGATCTGTTCATGATTGCCGAATAGTAATGGAATTATTGATTTAATTTGATAAAGCTGCAACCTTTAGCTACATTTTAAGGGGTTTTTATTAAGGTAACCATACGCGTTTGGATTTTAAGCTAGGTTTTAAGGGTATTACTTTTAAAATAAACATATAAATTCATATTTTACAAGCATTTTGATATCGATTTTGCAGTAGGCAGCCATTTAATGTCACTCTTGCGCATCGATCTGTTCATGATTGCCGAATAGTAATGGAATTATTGATTTAATTTGATAAAGCTGCAACCTTTAGCTACATTTTAAGGGGTTTTTATTAAGGTAACCATACGCGTTTGGATTTTAAGCTAGGTTTTAAGGGTATTACTTTTAAAATAAACATATAAATTCATATTTTACAAGCATTTTGATATCGATTTTGCAGTAGGCAGCCATTTAATGTCACTCTTGCGCATCGATCTGTTCATGATTGCCGAATAGTAATGGAATTATTGATTTAATTTGATAAAGCTGCAACCTTTAGCTACATTTTAAGGGGTTTTTATTAAGGTAACCATACGCGTTTGGATTTTAAGCTAGGTTTTAAGGGTATTACTTTTAAAATAAACATATAAATTCATATTTTACAAGCATTTTGATATCGATTTTGCAGTAGGCAGCCATTTAATGTCACTCTTGCGCATCGATCTGTTCATGATTGCCGAATAGTAATGGAATTATTGATTTAATTTGATAAAGCTGCAACCTTTAGCTACATTTTAAGGGGTTTTTATTAAGGTAACCATACGCGTTTGGATTTTAAGCTAGGTTTTAAGGGTATTACTTTTAAAATAAACATATAAATTCATATTTTACAAGCATTTTGATATCGATTTTGCAGTAGGCAGCCATTTAATGTCACTCTTGCGCATCGATCTGTTCATGATTGCCGAATAGTAATGGAATTATTGATTTAATTTGATAAAGCTGCAACCTTTAGCTACATTTTAAGGGGTTTTTATTAAGGTAACCATACGCGTTTGGATTTTAAGCTAGGTTTTAAGGGTATTACTTTTAAAATAAACATATAAATTCATATTTTACAAGCATTTTGATATCGATTTTGCAGTAGGCAGCCATTTAATGTCACTCTTGCGCATCGATCTGTTCATGATTGCCGAATAGTAATGGAATTATTGATTTAATTTGATAAAGCTGCAACCTTTAGCTACATTTTAAGGGGTTTTTATTAAGGTAACCATACGCGTTTGGATTTTAAGCTAGGTTTTAAGGGTATTACTTTTAAAATAAACATATAAATTCATATTTTACAAGCATTTTGATATCGATTTTGCAGTAGGCAGCCATTTAATGTCACTCTTGCGCATCGATCTGTTCATGATTGCCGAATAGTAATGGAATTATTGATTTAATTTGATAAAGCTGCAACCTTTAGCTACATTTTAAGGGGTTTTTATTAAGGTAACCATACGCGTTTGGATTTTAAGCTAGGTTTTAAGGGTATTACTTTTAAAATAAACATATAAATTCATATTTTACAAGCATTTTGATATCGATTTTGCAGTAGGCAGCCATTTAATGTCACTCTTGCGCATCGATCTGTTCATGATTGCCGAATAGTAATGGAATTATTGATTTAATTTGATAAAGCTGCAACCTTTAGCTACATTTTAAGGGGTTTTTATTAAGGTAACCATACGCGTTTGGATTTTAAGCTAGGTTTTAAGGGTATTACTTTTAAAATAAACATATAAATTCATATTTTACAAGCATTTTGATATCGATTTTGCAGTAGGCAGCCATTTAATGTCACTCTTGCGCATCGATCTGTTCATGATTGCCGAATAGTAATGGAATTATTGATTTAATTTGATAAAGCTGCAACCTTTAGCTACATTTTAAGGGGTTTTTATTAAGGTAACCATACGCGTTTGGATTTTAAGCTAGGTTTTAAGGGTATTACTTTTAAAATAAACATATAAATTCATATTTTACAAGCATTTTGATATCGATTTTGCAGTAGGCAGCCATTTAATGTCACTCTTGCGCATCGATCTGTTCATGATTGCCGAATAGTAATGGAATTATTGATTTAATTTGATAAAGCTGCAACCTTTAGCTACATTTTAAGGGGTTTTTATTAAGGTAACCATACGCGTTTGGATTTTAAGCTAGGTTTTAAGGGTATTACTTTTAAAATAAACATATAAATTCATATTTTACAAGCATTTTGATATCGATTTTGCAGTAGGCAGCCATTTAATGTCACTCTTGCGCATCGATCTGTTCATGATTGCCGAATAGTAATGGAATTATTGATTTAATTTGATAAAGCTGCAACCTTTAGCTACATTTTAAGGGGTTTTTATTAAGGTAACCATACGCGTTTGGATTTTAAGCTAGGTTTTAAGGGTATTACTTTTAAAATAAACATATAAATTCATATTTTACAAGCATTTTGATATCGATTTTGCAGTAGGCAGCCATTTAATGTCACTCTTGCGCATCGATCTGTTCATGATTGCCGAATAGTAATGGAATTATTGATTTAATTTGATAAAGCTGCAACCTTTAGCTACATTTTAAGGGGTTTTTATTAAGGTAACCATACGCGTTTGGATTTTAAGCTAGGTTTTAAGGGTATTACTTTTAAAATAAACATATAAATTCATATTTTACAAGCATTTTGATATCGATTTTGCAGTAGGCAGCCATTTAATGTCACTCTTGCGCATCGATCTGTTCATGATTGCCGAATAGTAATGGAATTATTGATTTAATTTGATAAAGCTGCAACCTTTAGCTACATTTTAAGGGGTTTTTATTAAGGTAACCATACGCGTTTGGATTTTAAGCTAGGTTTTAAGGGTATTACTTTTAAAATAAACATATAAATTCATATTTTACAAGCATTTTGATATCGATTTTGCAGTAGGCAGCCATTTAATGTCACTCTTGCGCATCGATCTGTTCATGATTGAAGAATAGTAATGGAATTATTGATTTAATTTGATAAAGCTGCAACCTTTAGCTACATTTTAAGGGGTTTTTATTAAGGTAACCATACGCGTTTGAATTTTAAGCTAGGTTTTAAGGGTATTACTTTTAAAATAAACATATAAATTCATATTTTACAAGCATTTTGATATCGATTTTGCAGTAGGCAGCCATTTAATGTCACTCTTGCGCATCGATCTGTTCATGATTGCCGAATAGTAATGGAATTATTGATTTAATTTGATAAAGCTGCAACCTTTAGCTACATTTTAAGGGGTTTTTATTAAGGTAACCATACGCGTTTGGATTTTAAGCTAGGTTTTAAGGGTATTACTTTTAAAATAAACATATAAATTCATATTTTACAAGCATTTTGATATCGATTTTGCAGTAGGCAGCCATTTAATGTCACTCTTGCGCATCGATCTGTTCATGATTGCCGAATAGTAATGGAATTGTTGATTTAATTTGATAAAGCTGCAACCTTTAGCTACATTTTAAGGGGTTTTTATTAAGGTAACCATACGCGTTTGGATTTTAAGCTAGGTTTTAAGGGTATTACTTTTAAAATAAACATATAAATTCATATTTTACAAGCATTTTGATATCGATTTTGCAGTAGGCAGCCATTTAATGTCACTCTTGCGCATCGATCTGTTCATGATTGCCGAATAGTAATGGAATTATTGATTTAATTTGATAAAGCTGCAACCTTTAGCTACATTTTAAGGGGTTTTTATTAAGGTAACCATACGCGTTTGGATTTTAAGCTAGGTTTTAAGGGTATTACTTTTAAAATAAACATATAAATTCATATTTTACAAGCATTTTGATATCGATTTTGCAGTAGGCAGCCATTTAATGTCACTCTTGCGCATCGATCTGTTCATGATTGCCGAATAGTAATGGAATTATTGATTTAATTTGATAAAGCTGCAACCTTTAGCTACATTTTAAGGGGTTTTTATTAAGGTAACCATACGCGTTTGGATTTTAAGCTAGGTTTTAAGGGTATTACTTTTAAAATAAACATATAAATTCATATTTTACAAGCATTTTGATTAGTGTCCGACCGAAACCACTTTTTTGGGCCGAAACCGAAACCGAAACCGAATATTCGGTTTTTTTTTAATATTCGGCCGAAACCGAAACCGAAACCGAAACTTTCTAGTTCAAATAAAAATCTCCATATCAAGCACTTTTTTCAACAAGCGAATTTTACATTAAGTAAATAAAGAACAAACAAACAAACATAGCATAAATAAATAAATACTTATTAATAAAAACAATTTATTCATTTTTTAAAAACGTAAACACGAAGAAATCACCCTTTCGTACCTTACTCGATAATATTCAAAATTAAATAATTTAATATTAAACGCTAAAAAAAGAAGTTTATTTACATTGCTGGCATCTAAATTACTCCTCCTTTTGCTATATATCTGCTACACAATAAAATGTAAAAAATATTCTAGAAAGTTTCGGTTTCGGCTATTCGGCCATTTTTTGGCCGAAACTGAAACCGAAACCGAAACCACTTATTTGGGCCGAAACCGGAACCGAAACCGAATATTCGGTCGGACACTAATTTTGATATCGATTTTGCAGTAGGCAGCCATTTAATGTCACTCATCATGTCAGCATCGATCTGTTCATGATTGCCGAATAGTAATGGAATTATTGATTTAATTTGATAAAGCTGCAACCTTTAGCTACATTTTAAGGGGTTTTTATTAAGGTAACCATACGCGTTTGGATTTTAAGCTAGGTTTTAAGGGTATTACTTTTAAAATAAACATAAAAATTCATATTTTACAAGCATTTTGATATCGATTTTGCAGTAGGCAGCCATTTAATGTCACTCTTGCGCATCGATCTGTTCATGATTGCCGAATAGTAATGGAATTATTGATTTAATTTGATAAAGCTGCAACCTTTAGCTACATTTTAAGGGGTTTTTATTAAGGTAACCATACGCGTTTGGATTTTAAGCTAGGTTTTAAGGGTATTACTTTTAAAATAAACATATAAATTCATATTTTACAAGCATTTTGATATCGATTTTGCAGTAGGCAGCCATTTAATGTCACTCTTGCGCATCGATCTGTTCATGATTGCCGAATAGTAATGGAATTATTGATTTAATTTGATAAAGCTGCAACCTTTAGCTACATTTTAAGGGGTTTTTATTAAGGTAACCATACGCGTTTGGATTTTAAGCTAGGTTTTAAGGGTATTACTTTTAAAATAAACATATAAATTCATATTTTACAAGCATTTTGATATCGATTTTGCAGTAGGCAGCCATTTAATGTCACTCTTGCGCATCGATCTGTTCATGATTGCCGAATAGTAATGGAATTATTGATTTAATTTGATAAAGCTGCAACCTTTAGCTACATTTTAAGGGGTTTTTATTAAGGTAACCATACGCGTTTGGATTTTAAGCTAGGTTTTAAGGGTATTACTTTTAAAATAAACATATAAATTCATATTTTACAAGCATTTTGATATCGATTTTGCAGTAGGCAGCCATTTAATGTCACTCTTGCGCATCGATCTGTTCATGATTGCCGAATAGTAATGGAATTATTGATTTAATTTGATAAAGCTGCAACCTTTAGCTACATTTTAAGGGGTTTTTATTAAGGTAACCATACGCGTTTGGATTTTAAGCTAGGTTTTAAGGGTATTACTTTTAAAATAAACATATAAATTCATATTTTACAAGCATTTTGATATCGATTTTGCAGTAGGCAGCCATTTAATGTCACTCTTGCGCATCGATCTGTTCATGATTGCCGAATAGTAATGGAATTATTGATTTAATTTGATAAAGCTGCAACCTTTAGCTACATTTTAAGGGGTTTTTATTAAGGTAACCATACGCGTTTGGATTTTAAGCTAGGTTTTAAGGGTATTACTTTTAAAATAAACATATAAATTCATATTTTACAAGCATTTTGATATCGATTTTGCAGTAGGCAGCCATTTAATGTCACTCTTGCGCATCGATCTGTTCATGATTGCCGAATAGTAATGGAATTATTGATTTAATTTGATAAAGCTGCAACCTTTAGCTACATTTTAAGGGGTTTTTATTAAGGTAACCATACGCGTTTGGATTTTAAGCTAGGTTTTAAGGGTATTACTTTTAAAATAAACATATAAATTCATATTTTACAAGCATTTTGATATCGATTTTGCAGTAGGCAGCCATTTAATGTCACTCTTGCGCATCGATCTGTTCATGATTGCCGAATAGTAATGGAATTATTGATTTAATTTGATAAAGCTGCAACCTTTAGCTACATTTTAAGGGGTTTTTATTAAGGTAACCATACGCGTTTGGATTTTAAGCTAGGTTTTAAGGGTATTACTTTTAAAATAAACATAAAAATTCATATTTTACAAGCATTTTGATATCGATTTTGCAGTAGGCAGCCATTTAATGTCACTCTTGCGCATCGATCTGTTCATGATTGCCGAATAGTAATGGAATTATTGATTTAATTTGATAAAGCTGCAACCTTTAGCTACATTTTAAGGGGTTTTTATTAAGGTAACCATACGCGTTTGGATTTTAAGCTAGGTTTTAAGGGTATTACTTTTAAAATAAACATATAAATTCATATTTTACAAGCATTTTGATATCGATTTTGCAGTAGGCAGCCATTTAATGTCACTCTTGCGCATCGATCTGTTCATGATTGCCGAATAGTAATGGAATTATTGATTTAATTTGATAAAGCTGCAACCTTTAGCTACATTTTAAGGGGTTTTTATTAAGGTAACCATACGCGTTTGGATTTTAAGCTAGGTTTTAAGGGTATTACTTTTAAAATAAACATATAAATTCATATTTACAAGCATTTTGATATCGATTTTGCAGTAGGCAGCCATTTAATGTCACTCTTGCGCATCGATCTGTTCATGATTGCCGAATAGTAATGGAATTATTGATTTAATTTGATAAAGCTGCAACCTTTAGCTACATTTTAAGGGGTTTTTATTAAGGTAACCATACGCGTTTGGATTTTAAGCTAGGTTTTAAGGGTATTACTTTTAAAATAAACATATAAATTCATATTTTACAAGCATTTTGATATCGATTTTGCAGTAGGCAGCCATTTAATGTCACTCTTGCGCATCGATCTGTTCATGATTGCCGAATAGTAATGGAATTATTGATTTAATTTGATAAAGCTGCAACCTTTAGCTACATTTTAAGGGGTTTTTATTAAGGTAACCATACGCGTTTGGATTTTAAGCTAGGTTTTAAGGGTATTACTTTTAAAATAAACATATAAATTCATATTTTACAAGCATTTTGATATCGATTTTGCAGTAGGCAGCCATTTAATGTCACTCTTGCGCATCGATCTGTTCATGATTGCCGAATAGTAATGGAATTATTGATTTAATTTGATAAAGCTGCAACCTTTAGCTACATTTTAAGGGGTTTTTATTAAGGTAACCATACGCGTTTGGATTTTAAGCTAGGTTTTAAGGGTATTACTTTTAAAATAAACATATAAATTCATGTTTTACAAGCATTTTGATATCGATTTTGCAGTAGGCAGCCATTTAATGTCACTCTTGCGCATCGATCTGTTCATGATTGCCGAATAGTAATGGAATTATTGATTTAATTTGATAAAGCTGCAACCTTTAGCTACATTTTAAGGGGTTTTTATTAAGGTAACCATACGCGTTTGGATTTTAAGCTAGGTTTTAAGGGTATTACTTTTAAAATAAACATATAAATTCATATTTTACAAGCATTTTGATATCGATTTTGCAGTAGGCAGCCATTTAATGTCACTCTTGCGCATCGATCTGTTCATGATTGTCGAATAGTAATGGAATTATTGATTTAATTTGATAAAGCTGCAACCTTTAGCTACATTTTAAGGGGTTTTTATTAAGGTAACCATACGCGTTTGGATTTTAAGCTAGGTTTTAAGGGTATTACTTTTAAAATAAACATATAAATTCATATTTTACAAGCATTTTGATATCGATTTTGCAGTAGGCAGCCATTTAATGTCACTCTTGCGCATCGATCTGTTCATGATTGCCGAATAGTAATGGAATTATTGATTTAATTTGATAAAGCTGCAACCTTTAGCTACATTTTAAGGGGTTTTTATTAAGGTAACCATACGCGTTTGGATTTTAAGCTAGGTTTTAAGGGTATTACTTTTAAAATAAACATATAAATTCATATTTTACAAGCATTTTGATATCGATTTTGCAGTAGGCAGCCATTTAATGTCACTCTTGCGCATCGATCTGTTCATGATTGCCGAATAGTAATGGAATTATTGATTTAATTTGATAAAGCTGCAACCTTTAGCTACATTTTAAGGGGTTTTTATTAAGGTAACCATACGCGTTTGGATTTTAAGCTAGGTTTTAAGGGTATTACTTTTAAAATAAACATAAAAATTCATATTTTACAAGCATTTTGATATCGATTTTGCAGTAGGCAGCCATTTAATGTCACTCTTGCGCATCGATCTGTTCATGATTGCCGAATAGTAATGGAATTATTGATTTAATTTGATAAAGCTGCAACCTTTAGCTACATTTTAAGGGGTTTTTATTAAGGTAACCATACGCGTTTGGATTTTAAGCTAGGTTTTAAGGGTATTACTTTTAAAATAAACATATAAATTCATATTTTACAAGCATTTTGATATCGATTTTGCAGTAGGCAGCCATTTAATGTCACTCTTGCGCATCGATCTGTTCATGATTGCCGAATAGTAATGGAATTATTGATTTAATTTGATAAAGCTGCAACCTTTAGCTACATTTTAAGGGGTTTTTATTAAGGTAACCATACGCGTTTGGATTTTAAGCTAGGTTTTAAGGGTATTACTTTTAAAATAAACATATAAATTCATATTTTACAAGCATTTTGATATCGATTTTGCAGTAGGCAGCCATTTAATGTCACTCTTGCGCATCGATCTGTTCATGATTGCCGAATAGTAATGGAATTATTGATTTAATTTGATAAAGCTGCAACCTTTAGCTACATTTTAAGGGGTTTTTATTAAGGTAACCATACGCGTTTGGAGTTTAAGCTAGGTTTTAAGGGTATTACTTTTAAAATAAACATATAAATTCATATTTTACAAGCATTTTGATATCGATTTTGCAGTAGGCAGCCATTTAATGTCACTCTTGCGCATCGATCTGTTCATGATTGCCGAATAGTAATGGAATTATTGATTTAATTTGATAAAGCTGCAACCTTTAGCTACATTTTAAGGGGTTTTTATTAAGGTAACCATACGCGTTTGGATTTTAAGCTAGGTTTTAAGGGTATTACTTTTAAAATAAACATATAAATTCATATTTTACAAGCATTTTGATATCGATTTTGCAGTAGGCAGCCATTTAATGTCACTCTTGCGCATCGATCTGTTCATGATTGCCGAATAGTAATGGAATTATTGATTTAATTTGATAAAGCTGCAACCTTTAGCTACATTTTAAGGGGTTTTTATTAAGGTAACCATACGCGTTTGGATTTTAAGCTAGGTTTTAAGGGTATTACTTTTAAAATAAACATATAAATTCATATTTTACAAGCATTTTGATATCGATTTTGCAGTAGGCAGCCATTTAATGTCACTCTTGCGCATCGATCTGTTCATGATTGCCGAATAGTAATGGAATTATTGATTTAATTTGATAAAGCTGCAACCTTTAGCTACATTTTAAGGGGTTTTTATTAAGGTAACCATACGCGTTTGGATTTTAAGCTAGGTTTTAAGGGTATTACTTTTAAAATAAACATATAAATTCATATTTTACAAGCATTTTGATATCGATTTTGCAGTAGGCAGCCATTTAATGTCACTCTTGCGCATCGATCTGTTCATGATTGCCGAATAGTAATGGAATTATTGATTTAATTTGATAAAGCTGCAACCTTTAGCTACATTTTAAGGGGTTTTTATTAAGGTAACCATACGCGTTTGGATTTTAAGCTAGGTTTTAAGGGTATTACTTTTAAAATAAACATATAAATTCATATTTTACAAGCATTTTGATATCGATTTTGCAGTAGGCAGCCATTTAATGTCACTCTTGCGCATCGATCTGTTCATGATTGCCGAATAGTAATGGAATTATTGATTTAATTTGATAAAGCTGCAACCTTTAGCTACATTTTAAGGGGTTTTTATTAAGGTAACCATACGCGTTTGGATTTTAAGCTAGGTTTTAAGGGTATTACTTTTAAAATAAACATATAAATTCATATTTTACAAGCATTTTGATATCGATTTTGCAGTAGGCAGCCATTTAATGTCACTCTTGCGCATCGATCTGTTCATGATTGCCGAATAGTAATGGAATTATTGATTTAATTTGATAAAGCTGCAACCTTTAGCTACATTTTAAGGGGTTTTTATTAAGGTAACCATACGCGTTTGGATTTTAAGCTAGGTTTTAAGGGTATTACTTTTAAAATAAACATATAAATTCATATTTTACAAGCATTTTGATATCGATTTTGCAGTAGGCAGCCATTTAATGTCACTCTTGCGCATCGATCTGTTCATGATTGCCGAATAGTAATGGAATTATTGATTTAATTTGATAAAGCTGCAACCTTTAGCTACATTTTAAGGGGTTTTTATTAAGGTAACCATACGCGTTTGGATTTTAAGCTAGGTTTTAAGGGTATTACTTTTAAAATAAACATATAAATTCATATTTTACAAGCATTTTGATATCGATTTTGCAGTAGGCAGCCATTTAATGTCACTCTTGCGCATCGATCTGTTCATGATTGCCGAATAGTAATGGAATTATTGATTTAATTTGATAAAGCTGCAACCTTTAGCTACATTTTAAGGGGTTTTTATTAAGGTAACCATACGCGTTTGGATTTTAAGCTAGGTTTTAAGGGTATTACTTTTAAAATAAACATATAAATTCATATTTTACAAGCATTTTGATATCGATTTTGCAGTAGGCAGCCATTTAATGTCACTCTTGCGCATCGATCTGTTCATGATTGCCGAATAGTAATGGAATTATTGATTTAATTTGATAAAGCTGCAACCTTTAGCTACATTTTAAGGGGTTTTTATTAAGGTAACCATACGCGTTTGGATTTTAAGCTAGGTTTTAAGGGTATTACTTTTAAAATAAACATATAAATTCATATTTTACAAGCATTTTGATATCGATTTTGCAGTAGGCAGCCATTTAATGTCACTCTTGCGCATCGATCTGTTCATGATTGCCGAATAGTAATGGAATTATTGATTTAATTTGATAAAGCTGCAACCTTTAGCTACATTTTAAGGGGTTTTTATTAAGGTAACCATACGCGTTTGGATTTTAAGCTAGGTTTTAAGGGTATTACTTTTAAAATAAACATATAAATTCATATTTTACAAGCATTTTGATATCGATTTTGCAGTAGGCAGCCATTTAATGTCACTCTTGCGCATCGATCTGTTCATGATTGCCGAATAGTAATGGAATTATTGATTTAATTTGATAAAGCTGCAACCTTTAGCTACATTTTAAGGGGTTTTTATTAAGGTAACCATACGCGTTTGGATTTTAAGCTAGGTTTTAAGGGTATTACTTTTAAAATAAACATATAAATTCATATTTTACAAGCATTTTGATATCGATTTTGCAGTAGGCAGCCATTTAATGTCACTCTTGCGCATCGATCTGTTCATGATTGCCGAATAGTAATGGAATTATTGATTTAATTTGATAAAGCTGCAACCTTTAGCTACATTTTAAGGGGTTTTTATTAAGGTAACCATACGCGTTTGGATTTTAAGCTAGGTTTTAAGGGTATTACTTTTAAAATAAACATATAAATTCATATTTTACAAGCATTTTGATATCGATTTTGCAGTAGGCAGCCATTTAATGTCACTCTTGCGCATCGATCTGTTCATGATTGCCGAATAGTAATGGAATTATTGATTTAATTTGATAAAGCTGCAACCTTTAGCTACATTTTAAGGGGTTTTTATTAAGGTAACCATACGCGTTTGGATTTTAAGCTAGGTTTTAAGGGTATTACTTTTAAAATAAACATATAAATTCATATTTTACAAGCATTTTGATATCGATTTTGCAGTAGGCAGCCATTTAATGTCACTCTTGCGCATCGATCTGTTCATGATTGCCGAATAGTAATGGAATTATTGATTTAATTTGATAAAGCTGCAACCTTTAGCTACATTTTAAGGGGTTTTTATTAAGGTAACCATACCCGTTTGGATTTTAAGCTAGGTTTTAAGGGTATTACTTTTAAAATAAACATATAAATTCATATTTTACAAGCATTTTGATATCGATTTTGCAGTAGGCAGCCATTTAATGTCACTCTTGCGCATCGATCTGTTCATGATTGCCGAATAGTAATGGAATTATTGATTTAATTTGATAAAGCTGCAACCTTTAGCTACATTTTAAGGGGTTTTTATTAAGGTAACCATACGCGTTTGGATTTTAAGCTAGGTTTTAAGGGTATTACTTTTAAAATAAACATATAAATTCATATTTTACAAGCATTTTGATATCGATTTTGCAGTAGGCAGCCATTTAATGTCACTCTTGCGCATCGATCTGTTCATGATTGCCGAATAGTAATGGAATTATTGATTTAATTTGATAAAGCTGCAACCTTTAGCTACATTTTAAGGGGTTTTTATTAAGGTAACCATACGCGTTTGGATTTTAAGCTAGGTTTTAAGGGTATTACTTTTAAAATAAACATATAAATTCATATTTTACAAGCATTTTGATATCGATTTTGCAGTAGGCAGCCATTTAATGTCACTCTTGCGCATCGATCTGTTCATGATTGCCGAATAGTAATGGAATTATTGATTTAATTTGATAAAGCTGCAACCTTTAGCTACATTTTAAGGGGTTTTTATTAAGGTAACCATACGCGTTTGGATTTTAAGCTAGGTTTTAAGGGTATTACTTTTAAAATAAACATATAAATTCATATTTTACAAGCATTTTGATATCGATTTTGCAGTAGGCAGCCATTTAATGTCACTCTTGCGCATCGATCTGTTCATGATTGCCGAATAGTAATGGAATTATTGATTTAATTTGATAAAGCTGCAACCTTTAGCTACATTTTAAGGGGTTTTTATTAAGGTAACCATACGCGTTTGGATTTTAAGCTAGGTTTTAAGGGTATTACTTTTAAAATAAACATATAAATTCATATTTTACAAGCATTTTGATATCGATTTTGCAGTAGGCAGCCATTTAATGTCACTCTTGCGCATCGATCTGTTCATGATTGCCGAATAGTAATGGAATTATTGATTTAATTTGATAAAGCTGCAACCTTTAGCTACATTTTAAGGGGTTTTTATTAAGGTAACCATACCCGTTTGGATTTTAAGCTAGGTTTTAAGGGTATTACTTTTAAAATAAACATATAAATTCATATTTTACAAGCATTTTGATATCGATTTTGCAGTAGGCAGCCATTTAATGTCACTCTTGCGCATCGATCTGTTCATGATTGCCGAATAGTAATGGAATTATTGATTTAATTTGATAAAGCTGCAACCTTTAGCTACATTTTAAGGGGTTTTTATTAAGGTAACCATACGCGTTTGGATTTTAAGCTAGGTTTTAAGGGTATTACTTTTAAAATAAACATATAAATTCATATTTTACAAGCATTTTGATATCGATTTTGCAGTAGGCAGCCATTTAATGTCACTCTTGCGCATCGATCTGTTCATGATTGCCGAATAGTAATGGAATTATTGATTTAATTTGATAAAGCTGCAACCTTTAGCTACATTTTAAGGGGTTTTTATTAAGGTAACCATACGCGTTTGGATTTTAAGCTAGGTTTTAAGGGTATTACTTTTAAAATAAACATATAAATTCATATTTTACAAGCATTTTGATATCGATTTTGCAGTAGGCAGCCATTTAATGTCACTCTTGCGCATCGATCTGTTCATGATTGCCGAATAGTAATGGAATTATTGATTTAATTTGATAAAGCTGCAACCTTTAGCTACATTTTAAGGGGTTTTTATTAAGGTAACCATACCCGTTTGGATTTTAAGCTAGGTTTTAAGGGTATTACTTTTAAAATAAACATATAAATTCATATTTTACAAGCATTTTGATATCGATTTTGCAGTAGGCAGCCATTTAATGTCACTCTTGCGCATCGATCTGTTCATGATTGCCGAATAGTAATGGAATTATTGATTTAATTTGATAAAGCTGCAACCTTTAGCTACATTTTAAGGGGTTTTTATTAAGGTAACCATACGCGTTTGGATTTTAAGCTAGGTTTTAAGGGTATTACTTTTAAAATAAACATATAAATTCATATTTTACAAGCATTTTGATATCGATTTTGCAGTAGGCAGCCATTTAATGTCACTCTTGCGCATCGATCTGTTCATGATTGCCGAATAGTAATGGAATTATTGATTTAATTTGATAAAGCTGCAACCTTTAGCTACATTTTAAGGGGTTTTTATTAAGGTAACCATACGCGTTTGGATTTTAAGCTAGGTTTTAAGGGTATTACTTTTAAAATAAACATATAAATTCATATTTTACAAGCATTTTGATATCGATTTTGCAGTAGGCAGCCATTTAATGTCACTCTTGCGCATCGATCTGTTCATGATTGCCGAATAGTAATGGAATTATTGATTTAATTTGATAAAGCTGCAACCTTTAGCTACATTTTAAGGGGTTTTTATTAAGGTAACCATACGCGTTTGGATTTTAAGCTAGGTTTTAAGGGTATTACTTTTAAAATAAACATATAAATTCATATTTTACAAGCATTTTGATATCGATTTTGCAGTAGGCAGCCATTTAATGTCACTCTTGCGCATCGATCTGTTCATGATTGCCGAATAGTAATGGAATTATTGATTTAATTTGATAAAGCTGCAACCTTTAGCTACATTTTAAGGGGTTTTTATTAAGGTAACCATACGCGTTTGGATTTTAAGCTAGGTTTTAAGGGTATTACTTTTAAAATAAACATATAAATTCATATTTTACAAGCATTTTGATATCGATTTTGCAGTAGGCAGCCATTTAATGTCACTCTTGCGCATCGATCTGTTCATGATTGCCGAATAGTAATGGAATTATTGATTTAATTTGATAAAGCTGCAACCTTTAGCTACATTTTAAGGGGTTTTTATTAAGGTAACCATACGCGTTTGGATTTTAAGCTAGGTTTTAAGGGTATTACTTTTAAAATAAACATATAAATTCATATTTTACAAGCATTTTGATATCGATTTTGCAGTAGGCAGCCATTTAATGTCACTCTTGCGCATCGATCTGTTCATGATTGCCGAATAGTAATGGAATTATTGATTTAATTTGATAAAGCTGCAACCTTTAGCTACATTTTAAGGGGTTTTTATTAAGGTAACCATACGCGTTTGGATTTTAAGCTAGGTTTTAAGGGTATTACTTTTAAAATAAACATATAAATTCATATTTTACAAGCATTTTGATATCGATTTTGCAGTAGGCAGCCATTTAATGTCACTCTTGCGCATCGATCTGTTCATGATTGCCGAATAGTAATGGAATTATTGATTTAATTTGATAAAGCTGCAACCTTTAGCTACATTTTAAGGGGTTTTTATTAAGGTAACCATACGCGTTTGGATTTTAAGCTAGGTTTTAAGGGTATTACTTTTAAAATAAACATATAAATTCATATTTTACAAGCATTTTGATATCGATTTTGCAGTAGGCAGCCATTTAATGTCACTCTTGCGCATCGATCTGTTCATGATTGCCGAATAGTAATGAAATTATTGATTTAATTTGATAAAGCTGCAACCTTTAGCTACATTTTAAGGGGTTTTTATTAAGGTAACCATACGCGTTTGGATTTTAAGCTAGGTTTTAAGGGTATTACTTTTAAAATAAACATATAAATTCATATTTTACAAGCATTTTGATATCGATTTTGCAGTAGGCAGCCATTTAATGTCACTCTTGCGCATCGATCTGTTCATGATTGCCGAATAGTAATGGAATTATTGATTTAATTTGATAAAGCTACAACCTTTAGCTACATTTTAAGGGGTTTTTATTAAGGTAACCATACGCGTTTGGATTTTAAGCTAGGTTTTAAGGGTATTACTTTTAAAATAAACATATAAATTCATATTTTACAAGCATATTGATATCGATTTTGCAGAAAGGCCATCACCATCCGTTTGTAGGGATTTTACATCAGTTTTTGCTGACTGCCCTCAAAGCCTTAACGTTTGCATTGCTTGAGTTGCAGCTCTGCGTTTGAAAAGAGTTCAACTTGCCATCACTGTTTTGTGCTGCACTAGAAACGGCAAACTCAATGAGACATGAACTGAAGGAAAAAGCAACCGAATATCTGCTGACTTCAGCGTATGAAATAATTTATTTCTGCTTTTTTTTTGTACGCGTTACAATCAAAATTACTAAGACCAGTAAAACAAGTTGATTTGCAATGCTATATTTACAGCGAATAAGAAAAGTTAGCACTTTAAGATGCAAACAATTGACTGGTAACCGGTGCTGTGCGAATGTTTGGGTAAAAAACCCGTACACTATCGGACGATTGGAAAAAGCAAAAAATGGTCTGAAAATCATTTCTCCTCCGAGTTGCACGTCACGTAGTCACTGGTCGGGCCGCGTTGGCCGGTGCATAGTGACTCCGTAAGCAAGAAAGTTTCGCTTTCACGGTCGGCAACTGCCATTTTTTATTGCGACCGCCGCGGATTTGCTGATCAGTGCGTTAAATTGCTTGGGCCACTAGGAGACCCGGGTTCAATCCTCAGCTGCATCCAACATGAAATTTATTTAATTATTTCTTATTAATCTCCATTTTTTTTAATAATGAAAAGCTCCATAAAAAGAGTCAATAAATAAATTACCAATATATTAACTAAGAGCACCTCGGTATTACAATCCCAACCACTAAAGAACAAAACATTCGTACAAAAAAACATTCGCCATACAAACGCCAGGGCAAGGGCTGCTGGTGCGTTCGATGTTTATTTGCAAATAAAATAATTGGTTTGTTTTTGCTTTCATTCTGTAGTACGTTTATAGGAAATTGATTGCAAAAAAACGTTGTTGCTGAAAAACGTCATAAGTATGTTGCCTCGTGTTTTAATATGATTTTACATCAGTTTTTGCTGACTGCCCTCAAAGCCTTAACGTTTGCATTGCTTGAGTTGCACCTCTGCGTTTGAAAAGAGTTCAACTTGCCATCACTGTTTCGTGCTGCACTAGAAACGGCAAACTCAATGAGACATGAACTGAAGGAAAAAGCAACCGAATATCTGCTGACTTCAGCGTATGAAATAATTTATTTCTGTAAATAATTTCTGTTTCTATTACACGTTATTGTAGCACCACAATTCAGTATAAATGCATAATTGATCGCGTGAATAAACTCGGAAATTAATACACATTACGAAAACTTCTTCACATTTTTAAAATAACTACCAAAATAATAGGTACAGCTGCAATAATGAATTGTCAACTCAGTGCTGAACATATTTTTAAAATTAACTTTTGCATGTGCGTAAAGTCTGTTGCACCTTTATGCGAAAACTTACACAATAAAAAAAAAACAAGGTACACATATCGCAATCAAAAACAAAGCAATGCCAAATAAAAAACAAGCTCGTCTTTTCCTGCTCTTCGTAATAGATTTTTTGCTAACCCACATGTAAAATGACGCTACCAGCTGATACTAATCGCAGCCAACCTTCCCATTTCACAGCACAGTATTCCCCCCTTTTATGCAATGACCCTAAACCAAAACCCACCATAGTCAATAAAGTATATAAAATTCATATTTATTATAAGGCGTACTCAATTAACAAAAAATTGCGTTATTATTACCCAATAGTGCATTGTAGCTTCAAAATCGATTTCGGTTTATACGCACTAAGCACTCCTCGTTTGTAGAAAACGCATATTTACACCCAAAAACTGCTTATATCCGAGTAATACTGTTGCAGTATTGCAGCAGGTGGTACTTATTTTCGTTCACACGCTTCTGGCTCATATACATGTTGCATTCACAATTCACAGATACGTGTTCGCAAAACTGTCACATATATATAACTATCCACACCTCCTCCACCATGTTTGTCGCGGTGCGTGCGCCGTACACGTCCCCTTTAGCACTTCGTGCCTGGGAGGGTGGGTGGGCAAAATTTTCATAATTAGCAAGTTTGCTGTCGTAAGGTACTAGTGTAGGATACGTCCGGAAGGGAAGATAAATAGACCCAATGAATGGAAGACGGTCGAGGTACACAGAGACGACAGACTAAGATAGAATACACAAGACTCCAGCTAGGTTTTAAGGGTATTACTTTTAAAATAAACATATAAATTCATATTTTACAAGCATTTTGATATCGATTTTGCAGTAGGCAGCCATTTAATGTCACTCTTGCGCATCGATCTGTTCATGATTGCCGAATAGTAATGGAATTATTGATTTAATTTGATAAAGCTGCAACCTTTAGCTACATTTTAAGGGGTTTTTATTAAGGTAACCATACGCGTTTGGATTTTAAGCTAGGTTTTAAGGGTATTACTTTTAAAATAAACATATAAATTCATATTTTACAAGCATTTTGATATCGATTTTGCAGTAGGCAGCCATTTAATGTCACTCTTGCGCATCGATCTGTTCATGATTGCCGAATAGTAATGGAATTATTGATTTAATTTGATAAAGCTGCAACCTTTAGCTACATTTTAAGGGGTTTTTATTAAGGTAACCATACGCGTTTGGATTTTAAGCTAGGTTTTAAGGGTATTACTTTTAAAATAAACATATAAATTCATATTTTACAAGCATTTTGATATCGATTTTGCAGTAGGCAGCCATTTAATGTCACTCTTGCGCATCGATCTGTTCATGATTGCCGAATAGTAATGGAATTATTGATTTAATTTGATAAAGCTGCAACCTTTAGCTACATTTTAAGGGGTTTTTATTAAGGTAACCATACGCGTTTGGATTTTAAGCTAGGTTTTAAGGGTATTACTTTTAAAATAAACATATAAATTCATATTTTACAAGCATTTTGATATCGATTTTGCAGTAGGCAGCCATTTAATGTCACTCTTGCGCATCGATCTGTTCATGATTGCCGAATAGTAATGGAATTATTGATTTAATTTGATAAAGCTGCAACCTTTAGCTACATTTTAAGGGGTTTTTATTAAGGTAACCATACGCGTTTGGATTTTAAGCTAGGTTTTAAGGGTATTACTTTTAAAATAAACATATAAATTCATATTTTACAAGCATTTTGATATCGATTTTGCAGTAGGCAGCCATTTAATGTCACTCTTGCGCATCGATCTGTTCATGATTGCCGAATAGTAATGGAATTATTGATTTAATTTGATAAAGCTGCAACCTTTAGCTACATTTTAAGGGGTTTTTATTAAGGTAACCATACGCGTTTGGATTTTAAGCTAGGTTTTAAGGGTATTACTTTTAAAATAAACATATAAATTCATATTTTACAAGCATTTTGATATCGATTTTGCAGTAGGCAGCCATTTAATGTCACTCTTGCGCATCGATCTGTTCATGATTGCCGAATAGTAATGGAATTATTGATTTAATTTGATAAAGCTGCAACCTTTAGCTACATTTTAAGGGGTTTTTATTAAGGTAACCATACGCGTTTGGATTTTAAGCTAGGTTTTAAGGGTATTACTTTTAAAATAAACATATAAATTCATATTTTACAAGCATTTTGATATCGATTTTGCAGTAGGCAGCCATTTAATGTCACTCTTGCGCATCGATCTGTTCATGATTGCCGAATAGTAATGGAATTATTGATTTAATTTGATAAAGCTGCAACCTTTAGCTACATTTTAAGGGGTTTTTATTAAGGTAACCATACGCGTTTGGATTTTAAGCTAGGTTTTAAGGGTATTACTTTTAAAATAAACATATAAATTCATATTTTACAAGCATTTTGATATCGATTTTGCAGTAGGCAGCCATTTAATGTCACTCTTGCGCATCGATCTGTTCATGATTGCCGAATAGTAATGGAATTATTGATTTAATTTGATAAAGCTGCAAGTATTACTTTTGAAAAAAAACAATATAATGAATTCATATATTTACAAGCATTTTGATAACGTGATTTGCAGTAGGCAGGCATTTACTGTTTTATTTAAGCTATTAAGGGTATTACTTTTAAAAACATCAAGCATTTTGATATCGTTTTGCAGTAGGCAGCCATTAATGTCACCTGCCATCGATCTTGTTCATGATTGCCAGTAATTTTAATTTGATAAAGCTCCGCAACCTTTAGCTACATTTTAAGGGGTTTTTATTAAGGTAACCATACGCGTTTGGATTTTAAGCTAGGTTTTAAGGGTATTACTTTTAAAATAAACATATAAATTCATATTTTACAAGCATATTGATATCGATTTTGCAGTAGGCAGCCATTTAATGTCACTCTTGCGCATCGATCTGTTCATGATTGCCGAATAGTAATGGAATTATTGATTTAATTTGATAAAGCTGCAACCTTTAGCTACATTTTAAGGGGTTTTTATTAAGGTAACCATACGCGTTTGGATTTTAAGCTAGGTTTTAAGGGTATTACTTTTAAAATAAACATATAAATTCATATTTTACAAGCATTTTGATATCGATTTTGCAGTAGGCAGCCATTTAATGTCACTCTTGCGCATCGATCTGTTCATGATTGCCGAATAGTAATGGAATTATTGATTTAATTTGATAAAGCTGCAACCTTTAGCTACATTTTAAGGGGTTTTTATTAAGGTAACCATACGCGTTTGGATTTTAAGCTAGGTTTTAAGGGTATTACTTTTAAAATAAACATATAAATTCATATTTTACAAGCATTTTGATATCGATTTTGCAGTAGGCAGCCATTTAATGTCACTCTTGCGCATCGATCTGTTCATGATTGCCGAATAGTAATGGAATTATTGATTTAATTTGATAAAGCTGCAACCTTTAGCTACATTTTAAGGGGTTTTTATTAAGGTAACCATACGCGTTTGGATTTTAAGCTAGGTTTTAAGGGTATTACTTTTAAAATAAACATATAAATTCATATTTTACAAGCATTTTGATATCGATTTTGCAGTAGGCAGCCATTTAATGTCACTCTTGCGCATCGATCTGTTCATGATTGCCGAATAGTAATGGAATTATTGATTTAATTTGATAAAGCTGCAACCTTTAGCTACATTTTAAGGGGTTTTTATTAAGGTAACCATACGCGTTTGGATTTTAAGCTAGGTTTTAAGGGTATTACTTTTAAAATAAACATATAAATTCATATTTTACAAGCATTTTGATATCGATTTTGCAGTAGGCAGCCATTTAATGTCACTCTTGCGCATCGATCTGTTCATGATTGCCGAATAGTAATGGAATTATTGATTTAATTTGATAAAGCTGCAACCTTTAGCTACATTTTAAGGGGTTTTTATTAAGGTAACCATACGCGTTTGGATTTTAAGCTAGGTTTTAAGGGTATTACTTTTAAAATAAACATATAAATTCATATTTTACAAGCATTTTGATATCGATTTTGCAGTAGGCAGCCATTTAATGTCACTCTTGCGCATCGATCTGTTCATGATTGCCGAATAGTAATGGAATTATTGATTTAATTTGATAAAGCTGCAACCTTTAGCTACATTTTAAGGGGTTTTTATTAAGGTAACCATACGCGTTTGGATTTTAAGCTAGGTTTTAAGGGTATTACTTTTAAAATAAACATATAAATTCATATTTTACAAGCATTTTGATATCGATTTTGCAGTAGGCAGCCATTTAATGTCACTCTTGCGCATCGATCTGTTCATGATTGCCGAATAGTAATGGAATTATTGATTTAATTTGATAAAGCTGCAACCTTTAGCTACATTTTAAGGGGTTTTTATTAAGGTAACCATACGCGTTTGGATTTTAAGCTAGGTTTTAAGGGTATTACTTTTAAAATAAACATATAAATTCATATTTTACAAGCATTTTGATATCGATTTTGCAGTAGGCAGCCATTTAATGTCACTCTTGCGCATCGATCTGTTCATGATTGCCGAATAGTAATGGAATTATTGATTTAATTTGATAAAGCTGCAACCTTTAGCTACATTTTAAGGGGTTTTTATTAAGGTAACCATACGCGTTTGGATTTTAAGCTAGGTTTTAAGGGTATTACTTTTAAAATAAACATATAAATTCATATTTTACAAGCATTTTGATATCGATTTTGCAGTAGGCAGCCATTTAATGTCACTCTTGCGCATCGATCTGTTCATGATTGCCGAATAGTAATGGAATTATTGATTTAATTTGATAAAGCTGCAACCTTTAGCTACATTTTAAGGGGTTTTTATTAAGGTAACCATACGCGTTTGGATTTTAAGCTAGGTTTTAAGGGTATTACTTTTAAAATAAACATATAAATTCATATTTTACAAGCATTTTGATATCGATTTTGCAGTAGGCAGCCATTTAATGTCACTCTTGCGCATCGATCTGTTCATGATTGCCGAATAGTAATGGAATTATTGATTTAATTTGATAAAGCT
The DNA here is from genome assembly GCA_963668005.1 of Melieria crassipennis. Taxonomy (NCBI): domain Eukaryota; kingdom Metazoa; phylum Arthropoda; class Insecta; order Diptera; family Ulidiidae; genus Melieria; species Melieria crassipennis. The sequence continues at coordinate 58,226 of CAVLFC010000068.1, read as the reverse complement.
GCAACCTTTAGCTACATTTTAAGGGGTTTTTATTAAGGTAACCATACGCGTTTGGATTTTAAGCTAGGTTTTAAGGGTATTACTTTTAAAATAAACATATAAATTCATATTTTACAAGCATTTTGATATCGATTTTGCAGTAGGCAGCCATTTAATGTCACTCTTGCGCATCGATCTGTTCATGATTGCCGAATAGTAATGGAATTATTGATTTAATTTGATAAAGCTGCAACCTTTAGCTACATTTTAAGGGGTTTTTATTAAGGTAACCATACGCGTTTGGATTTTAAGCTAGGTTTTAAGGGTATTACTTTTAAAATAAACATATAAATTCATATTTTACAAGCATTTTGATATCGATTTTGCAGTAGGCAGCCATTTAATGTCACTCTTGCGCATCGATCTGTTCATGATTGCCGAATAGTAATGGAATTATTGATTTAATTTGATAAAGCTGCAACCTTTAGCTACATTTTAAGGGGTTTTTATTAAGGTAACCATACGCGTTTGGATTTTAAGCTAGGTTTTAAGGGTATTACTTTTAAAATAAACATATAAATTCATATTTTACAAGCATTTTGATATCGATTTTGCAGTAGGCAGCCATTTAATGTCACTCTTGCGCATCGATCTGTTCATGATTGCCGAATAGTAATGGAATTATTGATTTAATTTGATAAAGCTGCAACCTTTAGCTACATTTTAAGGGGTTTTTATTAAGGTAACCATACGCGTTTGGATTTTAAGCTAGGTTTTAAGGGTATTACTTTTAAAATAAACATATAAATTCATATTTTACAAGCATTTTGATATCGATTTTGCAGTAGGCAGCCATTTAATGTCACTCTTGCGCATCGATCTGTTCATGATTGCCGAATAGTAATGGAATTATTGATTTAATTTGATAAAGCTGCAACCTTTAGCTACATTTTAAGGGGTTTTTATTAAGGTAACCATACGCGTTTGGATTTTAAGCTAGGTTTTAAGGGTATTACTTTTAAAATAAACATATAAATTCATATTTTACAAGCATTTTGATATCGATTTTGCAGTAGGCAGCCATTTAATGTCACTCTTGCGCATCGATCTGTTCATGATTGCCGAATAGTAATGGAATTATTGATTTAATTTGATAAAGCTGCAACCTTTAGCTACATTTTAAGGGGTTTTTATTAAGGTAACCATACGCGTTTGGATTTTAAGCTAGGTTTTAAGGGTATTACTTTTAAAATAAACATATAAATTCATATTTTACAAGCATTTTGATATCGATTTTGCAGTAGGCAGCCATTTAATGTCACTCTTGCGCATCGATCTGTTCATGATTGCCGAATAGTAATGGAATTATTGATTTAATTTGATAAAGCTGCAACCTTTAGCTACATTTTAAGGGGTTTTTATTAAGGTAACCATACGCGTTTGGATTTTAAGCTAGGTTTTAAGGGTATTACTTTTAAAATAAACATATAAATTCATATTTTACAAGCATTTTGATATCGATTTTGCAGTAGGCAGCCATTTAATGTCACTCTTGCGCATCGATCTGTTCATGATTGCCGAATAGTAATGGAATTATTGATTTAATTTGATAAAGCTGCAACCTTTAGCTACATTTTAAGGGGTTTTTATTAAGGTAACCATACGCGTTTGGATTTTAAGCTAGGTTTTAAGGGTATTACTTTTAAAATAAACATATAAATTCATATTTTACAAGCATTTTGATATCGATTTTGCAGTAGGCAGCCATTTAATGTCACTCTTGCGCATCGATCTGTTCATGATTGCCGAATAGTAATGGAATTATTGATTTAATTTGATAAAGCTGCAACCTTTAGCTACATTTTAAGGGGTTTTTATTAAGGTAACCATACGCGTTTGGATTTTAAGCTAGGTTTTAAGGGTATTACTTTTAAAATAAACATATAAATTCATATTTTACAAGCATTTTGATATCGATTTTGCAGTAGGCAGCCATTTAATGTCACTCTTGCGCATCGATCTGTTCATGATTGCCGAATAGTAATGGAATTATTGATTTAATTTGATAAAGCTGCAACCTTTAGCTACATTTTAAGGGGTTTTTATTAAGGTAACCATACGCGTTTGGATTTTAAGCTAGGTTTTAAGGGTATTACTTTTAAAATAAACATATAAATTCATATTTTACAAGCATTTTGATATCGATTTTGCAGTAGGCAGCCATTTAATGTCACTCTTGCGCATCGATCTGTTCATGATTGCCGAATAGTAATGGAATTATTGATTTAATTTGATAAAGCTGCAACCTTTAGCTACATTTTAAGGGGTTTTTATTAAGGTAACCATACGCGTTTGGATTTTAAGCTAGGTTTTAAGGGTATTACTTTTAAAATAAACATATAAATTCATATTTTACAAGCATTTTGATATCGATTTTGCAGTAGGCAGCCATTTAATGTCACTCTTGCGCATCGATCTGTTCATGATTGCCGAATAGTAATGGAATTATTGATTTAATTTGATAAAGCTGCAACCTTTAGCTACATTTTAAGGGGTTTTTATTAAGGTAACCATACGCGTTTGGATTTTAAGCTAGGTTTTAAGGGTATTACTTTTAAAATAAACATATAAATTCATATTTTACAAGCATTTTGATATCGATTTTGCAGTAGGCAGCCATTTAATGTCACTCTTGCGCATCGATCTGTTCATGATTGCCGAATAGTAATGGAATTATTGATTTAATTTGATAAAGCTGCAACCTTTAGCTACATTTTAAGGGGTTTTTATTAAGGTAACCATACGCGTTTGGATTTTAAGCTAGGTTTTAAGGGTATTACTTTTAAAATAAACATATAAATTCATATTTTACAAGCATTTTGATATCGATTTTGCAGTAGGCAGCCATTTAATGTCACTCTTGCGCATCGATCTGTTCATGATTGCCGAATAGTAATGGAATTATTGATTTAATTTGATAAAGCTGCAACCTTTAGCTACATTTTAAGGGGTTTTTATTAAGGTAACCATACGCGTTTGGATTTTAAGCTAGGTTTTAAGGGTATTACTTTTAAAATAAACATATAAATTCATATTTTACAAGCATTTTGATATCGATTTTGCAGTAGGCAGCCATTTAATGTCACTCTTGCGCATCGATCTGTTCATGATTGCCGAATAGTAATGGAATTATTGATTTAATTTGATAAAGCTGCAACCTTTAGCTACATTTTAAGGGGTTTTTATTAAGGTAACCATACGCGTTTGGATTTTAAGCTAGGTTTTAAGGGTATTACTTTTAAAATAAACATATAAATTCATATTTTACAAGCATTTTGATATCGATTTTGCAGTAGGCAGCCATTTAATGTCACTCTTGCGCATCGATCTGTTCATGATTGCCGAATAGTAATGGAATTATTGATTTAATTTGATAAAGCTGCAACCTTTAGCTACATTTTAAGGGGTTTTTATTAAGGTAACCATACGCGTTTGGATTTTAAGCTAGGTTTTAAGGGTATTACTTTTAAAATAAACATATAAATTCATATTTTACAAGCATTTTGATATCGATTTTGCAGTAGGCAGCCATTTAATGTCACTCTTGCGCATCGATCTGTTCATGATTGCCGAATAGTAATGGAATTATTGATTTAATTTGATAAAGCTGCAACCTTTAGCTACATTTTAAGGGGTTTTTATTAAGGTAACCATACGCGTTTGGATTTTAAGCTAGGTTTTAAGGGTATTACTTTTAAAATAAACATATAAATTCATATTTTACAAGCATTTTGATATCGATTTTGCAGTAGGCAGCCATTTAATGTCACTCTTGCGCATCGATCTGTTCATGATTGCCGAATAGTAATGGAATTATTGATTTAATTTGATAAAGCTGCAACCTTTAGCTACATTTTAAGGGGTTTTTATTAAGGTAACCATACGCGTTTGGATTTTAAGCTAGGTTTTAAGGGTATTACTTTTAAAATAAACATATAAATTCATATTTTACAAGCATTTTGATATCGATTTTGCAGTAGGCAGCCATTTAATGTCACTCTTGCGCATCGATCTGTTCATGATTGCCGAATAGTAATGGAATTATTGATTTAATTTGATAAAGCTGCAACCTTTAGCTACATTTTAAGGGGTTTTTATTAAGGTAACCATACGCGTTTGGATTTTAAGCTAGGTTTTAAGGGTATTACTTTTAAAATAAACATATAAATTCATATTTTACAAGCATTTTGATATCGATTTTGCAGTAGGCAGCCATTTAATGTCACTCTTGCGCATCGATCTGTTCATGATTGCCGAATAGTAATGGAATTATTGATTTAATTTGATAAAGCTGCAACCTTTAGCTACATTTTAAGGGGTTTTTATTAAGGTAACCATACGCGTTTGGATTTTAAGCTAGGTTTTAAGGGTATTACTTTTAAAATAAACATATAAATTCATATTTTACAAGCATTTTGATATCGATTTTGCAGTAGGCAGCCATTTAATGTCACTCTTGCGCATCGATCTGTTCATGATTGCCGAATAGTAATGGAATTATTGATTTAATTTGATAAAGCTGCAACCTTTAGCTACATTTTAAGGGGTTTTTATTAAGGTAACCATACGCGTTTGGATTTTAAGCTAGGTTTTAAGGGTATTACTTTTAAAATAAACATATAAATTCATATTTTACAAGCATTTTGATATCGATTTTGCAGTAGGCAGCCATTTAATGTCACTCTTGCGCATCGATCTGTTCATGATTGCCGAATAGTAATGGAATTATTGATTTAATTTGATAAAGCTGCAACCTTTAGCTACATTTTAAGGGGTTTTTATTAAGGTAACCATACGCGTTTGGATTTTAAGCTAGGTTTTAAGGGTATTACTTTTAAAATAAACATATAAATTCATATTTTACAAGCATTTTGATATCGATTTTGCAGTAGGCAGCCATTTAATGTCACTCTTGCGCATCGATCTGTTCATGATTGCCGAATAGTAATGGAATTATTGATTTAATTTGATAAAGCTGCAACCTTTAGCTACATTTTAAGGGGTTTTTATTAAGGTAACCATACGCGTTTGGATTTTAAGCTAGGTTTTAAGGGTATTACTTTTAAAATAAACATATAAATTCATATTTTACAAGCATTTTGATATCGATTTTGCAGTAGGCAGCCATTTAATGTCACTCTTGCGCATCGATCTGTTCATGATTGCCGAATAGTAATGGAATTATTGATTTAATTTGATAAAGCTGCAACCTTTAGCTACATTTTAAGGGGTTTTTATTAAGGTAACCATACGCGTTTGGATTTTAAGCTAGGTTTTAAGGGTATTACTTTTAAAATAAACATATAAATTCATATTTTACAAGCATTTTGATATCGATTTTGCAGTAGGCAGCCATTTAATGTCACTCTTGCGCATCGATCTGTTCATGATTGCCGAATAGTAATGGAATTATTGATTTAATTTGATAAAGCTGCAACCTTTATCTACATTTTAAGGGGTTTTTATTAAGGTAACCATACGCGTTTGGATTTTAAGCTAGGTTTTAAGGGTATTACTTTTAAAATAAACATATAAATTCATATTTTACAAGCATTTTGATATCGATTTTGCAGTAGGCAGCCATTTAATGTCACTCTTGCGCATCGATCTGTTCATGATTGCCGAATAGTAATGGAATTATTGATTTAATTTGATAAAGCTGCAACCTTTAGCTACATTTTAAGGGGTTTTTATTAAGGTAACCATACGCGTTTGGATTTTAAGCTAGGTTTTAAGGGTATTACTTTTAAAATAAACATATAAATTCATATTTTACAAGCATTTTGATATCGATTTTGCAGTAGGCAGCCATTTAATGTCACTCTTGCGCATCGATCTGTTCATGATTGCCGAATAGTAATGGAATTATTGATTTAATTTGATAAAGCTGCAACCTTTAGCTACATTTTAAGGGGTTTTTATTAAGGTAACCATACGCGTTTGGATTTTAAGCTAGGTTTTAAGGGTATTACTTTTAAAATAAACATATAAATTCATATTTTACAAGCATTTTGATATCGATTTTGCAGTAGGCAGCCATTTAATGTCACTCTTGCGCATCGATCTGTTCATGATTGCCGAATAGTAATGGAATTATTGATTTAATTTGATAAAGCTGCAACCTTTAGCTACATTTTAAGGGGTTTTTATTAAGGTAACCATACGCGTTTGGATTTTAAGCTAGGTTTTAAGGGTATTACTTTTAAAATAAACATATAAATTCATATTTTACAAGCATTTTGATATCGATTTTGCAGTAGGCAGCCATTTAATGTCACTCTTGCGCATCGATCTGTTCATGATTGCCGAATAGTAATGGAATTATTGATTTAATTTGATAAAGCTGCAACCTTTAGCTACATTTTAAGGGGTTTTTATTAAGGTAACCATACGCGTTTGGATTTTAAGCTAGGTTTTAAGGGTATTACTTTTAAAATAAACATATAAATTCATATTTTACAAGCATTTTGATATCGATTTTGCAGTAGGCAGCCATTTAATGTCACTCTTGCGCATCGATCTGTTCATGATTGCCGAATAGTAATGGAATTATTGATTTAATTTGATAAAGCTGCAACCTTTAGCTACATTTTAAGGGGTTTTTATTAAGGTAACCATACGCGTTTGGATTTTAAGCTAGGTTTTAAGGGTATTACTTTTAAAATAAACATATAAATTCATATTTTACAAGCATTTTGATATCGATTTTGCAGTAGGCAGCCATTTAATGTCACTCTTGCGCATCGATCTGTTCATGATTGCCGAATAGTAATGGAATTATTGATTTAATTTGATAAAGCTGCAACCTTTAGCTACATTTTAAGGGGTTTTTATTAAGGTAACCATACGCGTTTGGATTTTAAGCTAGGTTTTAAGGGTATTACTTTTAAAATAAACATATAAATTCATATTTTACAAGCATTTTGATATCGATTTTGCAGTAGGCAGCCATTTAATGTCACTCTTGCGCATCGATCTGTTCATGATTGCCGAATAGTAATGGAATTATTGATTTAATTTGATAAAGCTGCAACCTTTAGCTACATTTTAAGGGGTTTTTATTAAGGTAACCATACGCGTTTGGATTTTAAGCTAGGTTTTAAGGGTATTACTTTTAAAATAAACATATAAATTCATATTTTACAAGCATTTTGATATCGATTTTGCAGTAGGCAGCCATTTAATGTCACTCTTGCGCATCGATCTGTTCATGATTGCCGAATAGTAATGGAATTATTGATTTAATTTGATAAAGCTGCAACCTTTAGCTACATTTTAAGGGGTTTTTATTAAGGTAACCATACGCGTTTGGATTTTAAGCTAGGTTTTAAGGGTATTACTTTTAAAATAAACATATAAATTCATATTTTACAAGCATTTTGATATCGATTTTGCAGTAGGCAGCCATTTAATGTCACTCTTGCGCATCGATCTGTTCATGATTGCCGAATAGTAATGGAATTATTGATTTAATTTGATAAAGCTGCAACCTTTAGCTACATTTTAAGGGGTTTTTATTAAGGTAACCATACGCGTTTGGATTTTAAGCTAGGTTTTAAGGGTATTACTTTTAAAATAAACATATAAATTCATATTTTACAAGCATTTTGATATCGATTTTGCAGTAGGCAGCCATTTAATGTCACTCTTGCGCATCGATCTGTTCATGATTGCCGAATAGTAATGGAATTATTGATTTAATTTGATAAAGCTGCAACCTTTAGCTACATTTTAAGGGGTTTTTATTAAGGTAACCATACGCGTTTGGATTTTAAGCTAGGTTTTAAGGGTATTACTTTTAAAATAAACATATAAATTCATATTTTACAAGCATTTTGATATCGATTTTGCAGTAGGCAGCCATTTAATGTCACTCTTGCGCATCGATCTGTTCATGATTGCCGAATAGTAATGGAATTATTGATTTAATTTGATAAAGCTGCAACCTTTAGCTACATTTTAAGGGGTTTTTATTAAGGTAACCATACGCGTTTGGATTTTAAGCTAGGTTTTAAGGGTATTACTTTTAAAATAAACATATAAATTCATATTTTACAAGCATTTTGATATCGATTTTGCAGTAGGCAGCCATTTAATGTCACTCTTGCGCATCGATCTGTTCATGATTGCCGAATAGTAATGGAATTATTGATTTAATTTGATAAAGCTGCAACCTTTAGCTACATTTTAAGGGGTTTTTATTAAGGTAACCATACGCGTTTGGATTTTAAGCTAGGTTTTAAGGGTATTACTTTTAAAATAAACATATAAATTCATATTTTACAAGCATTTTGATATCGATTTTGCAGTAGGCAGCCATTTAATGTCACTCTTGCGCATCGATCTGTTCATGATTGCCGAATAGTAATGGAATTATTGATTTAATTTGATAAAGCTGCAACCTTTAGCTACATTTTAAGGGGTTTTTATTAAGGTAACCATACGCGTTTGGATTTTAAGCTAGGTTTTAAGGGTATTACTTTTAAAATAAACATATAAATTCATATTTTACAAGCATTTTGATATCGATTTTGCAGTAGGCAGCCATTTAATGTCACTCTTGCGCATCGATCTGTTCATGATTGCCGAATAGTAATGGAATTATTGATTTAATTTGATAAAGCTGCAACCTTTAGCTACATTTTAAGGGGTTTTTATTAAGGTAACCATACGCGTTTGGATTTTAAGCTAGGTTTTAAGGGTATTACTTTTAAAATAAACATATAAATTCATATTTTACAAGCATTTTGATATCGATTTTGCAGTAGGCAGCCATTTAATGTCACTCTTGCGCATCGATCTGTTCATGATTGCCGAATAGTAATGGAATTATTGATTTAATTTGATAAAGCTGCAACCTTTAGCTACATTTTAAGGGGTTTTTATTAAGGTAACCATACGCGTTTGGATTTTAAGCTAGGTTTTAAGGGTATTACTTTTAAAATAAACATATAAATTCATATTTTACAAGCATTTTGATATCGATTTTGCAGTAGGCAGCCATTTAATGTCACTCTTGCGCATCGATCTGTTCATGATTGCCGAATAGTAATGGAATTATTGATTTAATTTGATAAAGCTGCAACCTTTAGCTACATTTTAAGGGGTTTTTATTAAGGTAACCATACGCGTTTGGATTTTAAGCTAGGTTTTAAGGGTATTACTTTTAAAATAAACATATAAATTCATATTTTACAAGCATTTTGATATCGATTTTGCAGTAGGCAGCCATTTAATGTCACTCTTGCGCATCGATCTGTTCATGATTGCCGAATAGTAATGGAATTATTGATTTAATTTGATAAAGCTGCAACCTTTAGCTACATTTTAAGGGGTTTTTATTAAGGGGGGAACTACCTTTAGACACTTCAAAAAATCGATTTTTTTTTTATTGTTTTAATCGATAGGTATATTGCCTTAGAATATCGTGTCAAAGTTTCAAAAGGTAATTCTCGAAATTGTGGAAGAGATGCATCCCGGAAATGACTGGCGCCGAGCTCGCCGAGCGCGCCGAGCATCGACGCCGCGAGAATCCGTCAGCGAACGAATTCCACGAACCAAGAGTAATTAATACGACTTTGTCAATTAGTGTGCATGTTTGTTCTGTTTCAGTCATTTTCAGTATTTCCTCGATTCTCGGTGTAATACAATGTATCCCAAAAGTAAAAGCGGTTGTTCAAAGCGAAGTTCAGTACCGCGAAAACGAAAATGTTACGGTAATCGGTATACGGAGAAGAATGAAGGCGATCCAAGTGCAAGTTCTGCTCGAAGAAAACTTGCAAGTTCAAGCGCTGCGGATGTAATTGTGAATCCGCTTTTCACGTACAAGATTATAGACTTTTTGACTGTTTTTGGCGCGCTTTCGCAAATGTTGATCTGTGGTGCTTGCAAAACAGAAGTGAAATTCGCGGAAAGTGGCAAAAGATTTCTGGGTTTCAAAATCGTGATTTCATGTTCGTGCGGTCGGAGAGAAATAAATTCGGGGCCAACTCTCAATACAGGCTTTGAAATCAATAGAAGAATTGTGTTTGTGTTTCGTCTACTTGGCATAGGTCGAGAAGGAATGAACATTTTTTGCGGTTTGATGGATTTTTGCCAGGGGCTATCAGTTACCTCGTACATGAAAGTGGTGGAGCATATTTACGGTGCTACGAAAGCGGTTTTTGAGAGAGCCACCAAGGAAGCAGTTGACCAAGAAATGAAAAAAAATGTTGAAAATGGAATTCCGGAAAATCATTTCAAAGTCTCAGGCGACGGGTCCTGGAAAAAGCGGGGATTCACGTCGTTGTACGGTGTAACTACACTCATCGGGCATTACACTGGGAAAGTTCTTGATTTGATTGTAAAAAGCTCCTACTGCCAAGCCTGTAATGCGTGGGAATCAAAAAAAGGCACACAAGAGTATGATGACTGGTTCGAAAGCCACGAAGAATCGTGTTCGAAAAATCACGACGGTTCCGCGGGAAAAATGGAGGTGGACTCGATCAATGAAATGTTCGCACGATCCGAAGAAGTGTGCGGAGTGAAGTACTTAAACTATATTGGTGATGGTGATTCGAAAACTTTCGCGAATATTGTGAAAAACAATCCGTACGGGGATGACTTTCCGGTTACAAAAAGTGAATGTGTGGGCCATGTGCAAAAAAGGATGGGAACGAGACTTCGAAATATGAAAAAAAAGGACAAACTTGGTGGCAAGGGACGTCTCACTGATGCGCTTATCAAGAAGTTGACAATCTATTACGGCTTGGCGATACGAAGAAATGTGAACTCGGTGGAGGACATGGGGAATGCTATTATGGCGACACTGGACCATTATTGTTCGACCGACAAGGAGCCAAGACACGACAACTGCCCCGCGAGTGATGATACCTGGTGCGAGTGGCGTAAGGCCGAGGCCGCCAATTCCTTGAAATCTTTCAAGCACCCACCACGACTCATTCCACCGGATGTCGAGTCCAGCATTTTTCCGATTTACAAAGACCTTTCTAGAAACGATCTTTTGACCAGGTGCTTGGGGGGGAATACGCAGAACGCGAATGAATCCTTCAATGCTACCGTGTGGCGCATGGCGCCAAAGCACCTGCATTCCGGAAAGAAAATTGTCGAGATTGCCGCACACATTGCTGCCGGGCTCTTTAATGAAGGTTACGGAACTGTTTTGAAAACGATGGGACAGTTAAATTTGAATATAGGGCATCAGTGCAAGATTTTCGCCGATCACATGGACGACGTACGAGTAGAGCGCGCGGACCGACGACACAGTCAGAGCACGAAGGAGGCCCGTAGTGCTCGCAGGGAGGCACAACTCATTCAAAATGAATATTTCGAGGAAGCAGAGGGTTCACTCTATGAACCTGGTGGAGCTGATTGAACACCCCCTTCTGTAAGTTCTTTTTTTCTTGACCGCAAACTTTAAACGGCATTTTCTCGAAACCATGTTTTTCAAAATTGTGTAAGTGATAATAAAATTACTAATGAACAGATTTTCATTATCTAGCATTCATTTTAAAGAGCATAAAAAATTGTTCTATCTAAACTAAAGATTTAAAAAACAAAACATTTTTAGACATTTTTTGACTGCATATATAACAAAATTTCTTGTGAAAATCCTAATTTTTTTTTGTGAAGCCTGTTTTACAGGGTTAATTTTCGAATTTCGTAAAAATTTTAGTTCATCGACGATAGAAAACCCTCTCGAGTAAGAAAATGTTTGGTTTTTTTATTTCAGACTAAAATTGCGGCCAGCATCACTTACACAATTTACGATGTCAGCGGCGATATGACTTACAGAATCATTGAAAAATTTGTTAAATTTCTGTTTTCACTTTTACAAAAATGTTTTTTTTTGTTACCTCAGACATCACTGTAAATATATATTATATTGATTTGAAAAGAACTGTTTTCATTTCCCTGTAAATCGACTGCAAAAATGACCTTTTTTTTCGGCCTCTAAAGGTAGTTCCCCCCTTAAGGTAACCATACGCGTTTGGATTTTAAGCTAGGTTTTAAGGGTATTACTTTTAAAATAAACATATAAATTCATATTTTACAAGCATTTTGATATCGATTTTGCAGTAGGCAGCCATTTAATGTCACTCTTGCGCATCGATCTGTTCATGATTGCCGAATAGTAATGGAATTATTGATTTAATTTGATAAAGCTGCAACCTTTAGCTACATTTTAAGGGGTTTTTATTAAGGTAACCATACGCGTTTGGATTTTAAGCTAGGTTTTAAGGGTATTACTTTTAAAATAAACATATAAATTCATATTTTACAAGCATTTTGATATCGATTTTGCAGTAGGCAGCCATTTAATGTCACTCTTGCGCATCGATCTGTTCATGATTGCCGAATAGTAATGGAATTATTGATTTAATTTGATAAAGCTGCAACCTTTAGCTACATTTTAAGGGGTTTTTATTAAGGTAACCATACGCGTTTGGATTTTAAGCTAGGTTTTAAGGGTATTACTTTTAAAATAAACATATAAATTCATATTTTACAAGCATTTTGATATCGATTTTGCAGTAGGCAGCCATTTAATGTCACTCTTGCGCATCGATCTGTTCATGATTGCCGAATAGTAATGGAATTATTGATTTAATTTGATAAAGCTGCAACCTTTAGCTACATTTTAAGGGGTTTTTATTAAGGTAACCATACGCGTTTGGATTTTAAGCTAGGTTTTAAGGGTATTACTTTTAAAATAAACATATAAATTCATATTTTACAAGCATTTTGATATCGATTTTGCAGTAGGCAGCCATTTAATGTCACTCTTGCGCATCGATCTGTTCATGATTGCCGAATAGTAATGGAATTATTGATTTAATTTGATAAAGCTGCAACCTTTAGCTACATTTTAAGGGGTTTTTATTAAGGTAACCATACGCGTTTGGATTTTAAGCTAGGTTTTAAGGGTATTACTTTTAAAATAAACATATAAATTCATATTTTACAAGCATTTTGATATCGATTTTGCAGTAGGCAGCCATTTAATGTCACTCTTGCGCATCGATCTGTTCATGATTGCCGAATAGTAATGGAATTATTGATTTAATTTGATAAAGCTGCAACCTTTAGCTACATTTTAAGGGGTTTTTATTAAGGTAACCATACGCGTTTGGATTTTAAGCTAGGTTTTAAGGGTATTACTTTTAAAATAAACATATAAATTCATATTTTACAAGCATTTTGATATCGATTTTGCAGTAGGCAGCCATTTAATGTCACTCTTGCGCATCGATCTGTTCATGATTGCCGAATAGTAATGGAATTATTGATTTAATTTGATAAAGCTGCAACCTTTAGCTACATTTTAAGGGGTTTTTATTAAGGTAACCATACGCGTTTGGATTTTAAGCTAGGTTTTAAGGGTATTACTTTTAAAATAAACATATAAATTCATATTTTACAAGCATTTTGATATCGATTTTGCAGTAGGCAGCCATTTAATGTCACTCTTGCGCATCGATCTGTTCATGATTGCCGAATAGTAATGGAATTATTGATTTAATTTGATAAAGCTGCAACCTTTAGCTACATTTTAAGGGGTTTTTATTAAGGTAACCATACGCGTTTGGATTTTAAGCTAGGTTTTAAGGGTATTACTTTTAAAATAAACATATAAATTCATATTTTACAAGCATTTTGATATCGATTTTGCAGTAGGCAGCCATTTAATGTCACTCTTGCGCATCGATCTGTTCATGATTGCCGAATAGTAATGGAATTATTGATTTAATTTGATAAAGCTGCAACCTTTAGCTACATTTTAAGGGGTTTTTATTAAGGTAACCATACGCGTTTGGATTTTAAGCTAGGTTTTAAGGGTATTACTTTTAAAATAAACATATAAATTCATATTTTACAAGCATTTTGATATCGATTTTGCAGTAGGCAGCCATTTAATGTCACTCTTGCGCATCGATCTGTTCATGATTGCCGAATAGTAATGGAATTATTGATTTAATTTGATAAAGCTGCAACCTTTAGCTACATTTTAAGGGGTTTTTATTAAGGTAACCATACGCGTTTGGATTTTAAGCTAGGTTTTAAGGGTATTACTTTTAAAATAAACATATAAATTCATATTTGACAAGCATTTTGATATCGATTTTGCAGTAGGCAGCCATTTAATGTCACTCTTGCGCATCGATCTGTTCATGATTGCCGAATAGTAATGGAATTATTGATTTAATTTGATAAAGCTGCAACCTTTAGCTACATTTTAAGGGGTTTTTATTAAGGTAACCATACGCGTTTGGATTTTAAGCTAGGTTTTAAGGGTATTACTTTTAAAATAAACATATAAATTCATATTTTACAAGCATTTTGATATCGATTTTGCAGTAGGCAGCCATTTAATGTCACTCTTGCGCATCGATCTGTTCATGATTGCCGAATAGTAATGGAATTATTGATTTAATTTGATAAAGCTGCAACCTTTAGCTACATTTTAAGGGGTTTTTATTAAGGTAACCATACGCGTTTGGATTTTAAGCTAGGTTTTAAGGGTATTACTTTTAAAATAAACATATAAATTCATATTTTACAAGCATTTTGATATCGATTTTGCAGTAGGCAGCCATTTAATGTCACTCTTGCGCATCGATCTGTTCATGATTGCCGAATAGTAATGGAATTATTGATTTAATTTGATAAAGCTGCAACCTTTAGCTACATTTTAAGGGGTTTTTATTAAGGTAACCATACGCGTTTGGATTTTAAGCTAGGTTTTAAGGGTATTACTTTTAAAATAAACATATAAATTCATATTTTACAAGCATTTTGATATCGATTTTGCAGTAGGCAGCCATTTAATGTCACTCTTGCGCATCGATCTGTTCATGATTGCCGAATAGTAATGGAATTATTGATTTAATTTGATAAAGCTGCAACCTTTAGCTACATTTTAAGGGGTTTTTATTAAGGTAACCATACGCGTTTGGATTTTAAGCTAGGTTTTAAGGGTATTACTTTTAAAATAAACATATAAATTCATATTTTACAAGCATTTTGATATCGATTTTGCAGTAGGCAGCCATTTAATGTCACTCTTGCGCATCGATCTGTTCATGATTGCCGAATAGTAATGGAATTATTGATTTAATTTGATAAAGCTGCAACCTTTAGCTACATTTTAAGGGGTTTTTATTAAGGTAACCATACGCGTTTGGATTTTAAGCTAGGTTTTAAGGGTATTACTTTTAAAATAAACATATAAATTCATATTTTACAAGCATTTTGATATCGATTTTGCAGTAGGCAGCCATTTAATGTCACTCTTGCGCATCGATCTGTTCATGATTGCCGAATAGTAATGGAATTATTGATTTAATTTGATAAAGCTGCAACCTTTAGCTACATTTTAAGGGGTTTTTATTAAGGTAACCATACGCGTTTGGATTTTAAGCTAGGTTTTAAGGGTATTACTTTTAAAATAAACATATAAATTCATATTTTACAAGCATTTTGATATCGATTTTGCAGTAGGCAGCCATTTAATGTCACTCTTGCGCATCGATCTGTTCATGATTGCCGAATAGTAATGGAATTATTGATTTAATTTGATAAAGCTGCAACCTTTAGCTACATTTTAAGGGGTTTTTATTAAGGTAACCATACGCGTTTGGATTTTAAGCTAGGTTTTAAGGGTATTACTTTTAAAATAAACATATAAATTCATATTTTACAAGCATTTTGATATCGATTTTGCAGTAGGCAGCCATTTAATGTCACTCTTGCGCATCGATCTGTTCATGATTGCCGAATAGTAATGGAATTATTGATTTAATTTGATAAAGCTGCAACCTTTAGCTACATTTTAAGGGGTTTTTATTAAGGTAACCATACGCGTTTGGATTTTAAGCTAGGTTTTAAGGGTATTACTTTTAAAATAAACATATAAATTCATATTTTACAAGCATTTTGATATCGATTTTGCAGTAGGCAGCCATTTAATGTCACTCTTGCGCATCGATCTGTTCATGATTGCCGAATAGTAATGGAATTATTGATTTAATTTGATAAAGCTGCAACCTTTAGCTACATTTTAAGGGGTTTTTATTAAGGTAACCATACGCGTTTGGATTTTAAGCTAGGTTTTAAGGGTATTACTTTTAAAATAAACATATAAATTCATATTTTACAAGCATTTTGATATCGATTTTGCAGTAGGCAGCCATTTAATGTCACTCTTGCGCATCGATCTGTTCATGATTGCCGAATAGTAATGGAATTATTGATTTAATTTGATAAAGCTGCAACCTTTAGCTACATTTTAAGGGGTTTTTATTAAGGTAACCATACGCGTTTGGATTTTAAGCTAGGTTTTAAGGGTATTACTTTTAAAATAAACATATAAATTCATATTTTACAAGCATTTTGATATCGATTTTGCAGTAGGCAGCCATTTAATGTCACTCTTGCGCATCGATCTGTTCATGATTGCCGAATAGTAATGGAATTATTGATTTAATTTGATAAAGCTGCAACCTTTAGCTACATTTTAAGGGGTTTTTATTAAGGTAACCATACGCGTTTGGATTTTAAGCTAGGTTTTAAGGGTATTACTTTTAAAATAAACATATAAATTCATATTTTACAAGCATTTTGATATCGATTTTGCAGTAGGCAGCCATTTAATGTCACTCTTGCGCATCGATCTGTTCATGATTGCCGAATAGTAATGGAATTATTGATTTAATTTGATAAAGCTGCAACCTTTAGCTACATTTTAAGGGGTTTTTATTAAGGTAACCATACGCGTTTGGATTTTAAGCTAGGTTTTAAGGGTATTACTTTTAAAATAAACATATAAATTCATATTTTACAAGCATTTTGATATCGATTTTGCAGTAGGCAGCCATTTAATGTCACTCTTGCGCATCGATCTGTTCATGATTGCCGAATAGTAATGGAATTATTGATTTAATTTGATAAAGCTGCAACCTTTAGCTACATTTTAAGGGGTTTTTATTAAGGTAACCATACGCGTTTGGATTTTAAGCTAGGTTTTAAGGGTATTACTTTTAAAATAAACATATAAATTCATATTTTACAAGCATTTTGATATCGATTTTGCAGTAGGCAGCCATTTAATGTCACTCTTGCGCATCGATCTGTTCATGATTGCCGAATAGTAATGGAATTATTGATTTAATTTGATAAAGCTGCAACCTTTAGCTACATTTTAAGGGGTTTTTATTAAGGTAACCATACGCGTTTGGATTTTAAGCTAGGTTTTAAGGGTATTACTTTTAAAATAAACATATAAATTCATATTTTACAAGCATTTTGATATCGATTTTGCAGTAGGCAGCCATTTAATGTCACTCTTGCGCATCGATCTGTTCATGATTGCCGAATAGTAATGGAATTATTGATTTAATTTGATAAAGCTGCAACCTTTAGCTACATTTTAAGGGGTTTTTATTAAGGTAACCATACGCGTTTGGATTTTAAGCTAGGTTTTAAGGGTATTACTTTTAAAATAAACATATAAATTCATATTTTACAAGCATTTTGATATCGATTTTGCAGTAGGCAGCCATTTAATGTCACTCTTGCGCATCGATCTGTTCATGATTGCCGAATAGTAATGGAATTATTGATTTAATTTGATAAAGCTGCAACCTTTAGCTACATTTTAAGGGGTTTTTATTAAGGTAACCATACGCGTTTGGATTTTAAGCTAGGTTTTAAGGGTATTACTTTTAAAATAAACATATAAATTCATATTTTACAAGCATTTTGATATCGATTTTGCAGTAGGCAGCCATTTAATGTCACTCTTGCGCATCGATCTGTTCATGATTGCCGAATAGTAATGGAATTATTGATTTAATTTGATAAAGCTGCAACCTTTAGCTACATTTTAAGGGGTTTTTATTAAGGTAACCATACGCGTTTGGATTTTAAGCTAGGTTTTAAGGGTATTACTTTTAAAATAAACATATAAATTCATATTTTACAAGCATTTTGATATCGATTTTGCAGTAGGCAGCCATTTAATGTCACTCTTGCGCATCGATCTGTTCATGATTGCCGAATAGTAATGGAATTATTGATTTAATTTGATAAAGCTGCAACCTTTAGCTACATTTTAAGGGGTTTTTATTAAGGTAACCATACGCGTTTGGATTTTAAGCTAGGTTTTAAGGGTATTACTTTTAAAATAAACATATAAATTCATATTTTACAAGCATTTTGATATCGATTTTGCAGTAGGCAGCCATTTAATGTCACTCTTGCGCATCGATCTGTTCATGATTGCCGAATAGTAATGGAATTATTGATTTAATTTGATAAAGCTGCAACCTTTAGCTACATTTTAAGGGGTTTTTATTAAGGTAACCATACGCGTTTGGATTTTAAGCTAGGTTTTAAGGGTATTACTTTTAAAATAAACATATAAATTCATATTTTACAAGCATTTTGATATCGATTTTGCAGTAGGCAGCCATTTAATGTCACTCTTGCGCATCGATCTGTTCATGATTGCCGAATAGTAATGGAATTATTGATTTAATTTGATAAAGCTGCAACCTTTAGCTACATTTTAAGGGGTTTTTATTAAGGTAACCATACGCGTTTGGATTTTAAGCTAGGTTTTAAGGGTATTACTTTTAAAATAAACATATAAATTCATATTTTACAAGCATTTTGATATCGATTTTGCAGTAGGCAGCCATTTAATGTCACTCTTGCGCATCGATCTGTTCATGATTGCCGAATAGTAATGGAATTATTGATTTAATTTGATAAAGCTGCAACCTTTAGCTACATTTTAAGGGGTTTTTATTAAGGTAACCATACGCGTTTGGATTTTAAGCTAGGTTTTAAGGGTATTACTTTTAAAATAAACATATAAATTCATATTTTACAAGCATTTTGATATCGATTTTGCAGTAGGCAGCCATTTAATGTCACTCTTGCGCATCGATCTGTTCATGATTGCCGAATAGTAATGGAATTATTGATTTAATTTGATAAAGCTGCAACCTTTAGCTACATTTTAAGGGGTTTTTATTAAGGTAACCATACGCGTTTGGATTTTAAGCTAGGTTTTAAGGGTATTACTTTTAAAATAAACATATAAATTCATATTTTACAAGCATTTTGATATCGATTTTGCAGTAGGCAGCCATTTAATGTCACTCTTGCGCATCGATCTGTTCATGATTGCCGAATAGTAATGGAATTATTGATTTAATTTGATAAAGCTGCAACCTTTAGCTACATTTTAAGGGGTTTTTATTAAGGTAACCATACGCGTTTGGATTTTAAGCTAGGTTTTAAGGGTATTACTTTTAAAATAAACATATAAATTCATATTTTACAAGCATTTTGATATCGATTTTGCAGTAGGCAGCCATTTAATGTCACTCTTGCGCATCGATCTGTTCATGATTGCCGAATAGTAATGGAATTATTGATTTAATTTGATAAAGCTGCAACCTTTAGCTACATTTTAAGGGGTTTTTATTAAGGTAACCATACGCGTTTGGATTTTAAGCTAGGTTTTAAGGGTATTACTTTTAAAATAAACATATAAATTCATATTTTACAAGCATTTTGATATCGATTTTGCAGTAGGCAGCCATTTAATGTCACTCTTGCGCATCGATCTGTTCATGATTGCCGAATAGTAATGGAATTATTGATTTAATTTGATAAAGCTGCAACCTTTAGCTACATTTTAAGGGGTTTTTATTAAGGTAACCATACGCGTTTGGATTTTAAGCTAGGTTTTAAGGGTATTACTTTTAAAATAAACATATAAATTCATATTTTACAAGCATTTTGATATCGATTTTGCAGTAGGCAGCCATTTAATGTCACTCTTGCGCATCGATCTGTTCATGATTGCCGAATAGTAATGGAATTATTGATTTAATTTGATAAAGCTGCAACCTTTAGCTACATTTTAAGGGGTTTTTATTAAGGTAACCATACGCGTTTGGATTTTAAGCTAGGTTTTAAGGGTATTACTTTTAAAATAAACATATAAATTCATATTTTACAAGCATTTTGATATCGATTTTGCAGTAGGCAGCCATTTAATGTCACTCTTGCGCATCGATCTGTTCATGATTGCCGAATAGTAATGGAATTATTGATTTAATTTGATAAAGCTGCAACCTTTAGCTACATTTTAAGGGGTTTTTATTAAGGTAACCATACGCGTTTGGATTTTAAGCTAGGTTTTAAGGGTATTACTTTTAAAATAAACATATAAATTCATATTTTACAAGCATTTTGATATCGATTTTGCAGTAGGCAGCCATTTAATGTCACTCTTGCGCATCGATCTGTTCATGATTGCCGAATAGTAATGGAATTATTGATTTAATTTGATAAAGCTGCAACCTTTAGCTACATTTTAAGGGGTTTTTATTAAGGTAACCATACGCGTTTGGATTTTAAGCTAGGTTTTAAGGGTATTACTTTTAAAATAAACATATAAATTCATATTTTACAAGCATTTTGATATCGATTTTGCAGTAGGCAGCCATTTAATGTCACTCTTGCGCATCGATCTGTTCATGATTGCCGAATAGTAATGGAATTATTGATTTAATTTGATAAAGCTGCAACCTTTAGCTACATTTTAAGGGGTTTTTATTAAGGTAACCATACGCGTTTGGATTTTAAGCTAGGTTTTAAGGGTATTACTTTTAAAATAAACATATAAATTCATATTTTACAAGCATTTTGATATCGATTTTGCAGTAGGCAGCCATTTAATGTCACTCTTGCGCATCGATCTGTTCATGATTGCCGAATAGTAATGGAATTATTGATTTAATTTGATAAAGCTGCAACCTTTAGCTACATTTTAAGGGGTTTTTATTAAGGTAACCATACGCGTTTGGATTTTAAGCTAGGTTTTAAGGGTATTACTTTTAAAATAAACATATAAATTCATATTTTACAAGCATTTTGATATCGATTTTGCAGTAGGCAGCCATTTAATGTCACTCTTGCGCATCGATCTGTTCATGATTGCCGAATAGTAATGGAATTATTGATTTAATTTGATAAAGCTGCAACCTTTAGCTACATTTTAAGGGGTTTTTATTAAGGTAACCATACGCGTTTGGATTTTAAGCTAGGTTTTAAGGGTATTACTTTTAAAATAAACATATAAATTCATATTTTACAAGCATTTCGATATCGATTTTGCAGTAGGCAGCCATTTAATGTCACTCTTGCGCATCGATCTGTTCATGATTGCCGAATAGTAATGGAATTATTGATTTAATTTGATAAAGCTGCAACCTTTAGCTACATTTTAAGGGGTTTTTATTAAGGTAACCATACGCGTTTGGATTTTAAGCTAGGTTTTAAGGGTATTACTTTTAAAATAAACATATAAATTCATATTTTACAAGCATTTTGATATCGATTTTGCAGTAGGCAGCCATTTAATGTCACTCTTGCGCATCGATCTGTTCATGATTGTCGAATAGTAATGGAATTATTGATTTAATTTGATAAAGCTGCAACCTTTAGCTACATTTTAAGGGGTTTTTATTAAGGTAACCATACGCGTTTGGATTTTAAGCTAGGTTTTAAGGGTATTACTTTTAAAATAAACATATAAATTCATATTTGACAAGCATTTTGATATCGATTTTGCAGTAGGCAGCCATTTAATGTCACTCTTGCGCATCGATCTGTTCATGATTGCCGAATAGTAATGGAATTATTGATTTAATTTGATAAAGCTGCAACCTTTAGCTACATTTTATGGGGTTTTTATTAAGGTAACCATACGCGTTTGGATTTTAAGCTAGGTTTTAAGGGTATTACTTTTAAAATAAACATATAAATTCATATTTTACAAGCATTTTGATATCGATTTTGCAGTAGGCAGCCATTTAATGTCACTCTTGCGCATCGATCTGTTCATGATTGCCGAATAGTAATGGAATTATTGATTTAATTTGATAAAGCTGCAACCTTTAGCTACATTTTAAGGGGTTTTTATTAAGGTAACCATACGCGTTTGGATTTTAAGCTAGGTTTTAAGGGTATTACTTTTAAAATAAACATATAAATTCATATTTTACAAGCATTTTGATATCGATTTTGCAGTAGGCAGCCATTTAATGTCACTCTTGCGCATCGATCTGTTCATGATTGCCGAATAGTAATGGAATTATTGATTTAATTTGATAAAGCTGCAACCTTTAGCTACATTTTAAGGGGTTTTTATTAAGGTAACCATACGCGTTTGGATTTTAAGCTAGGTTTTAAGGGTATTACTTTTAAAATAAATATATAAATTCATATTTTACAAGCATTTTGATATCGATTTTGCAGTAGGCAGCCATTTAATGTCACTCTTGCGCATCGATCTGTTCATGATTGCCGAATAGTAATGGAATTATTGATTTAATTTGATAAAGTTGCAACCTTTAGCTACATTTTAAGGGGTTTTTATTAAGGTAACCATACGCGTTTGGATTTTAAGCTAGGTTTTAAGGGTATTACTTTTAAAATAAACATATAAATTCATATTTTACAAGCATTTTGATATCGATTTTGCAGTAGGCAGCCATTTAATGTCACTCTTGCGCATCGATCTGTTCATGATTGCCGAATAGTAATGGAATTATTGATTTAATTTGATAAAGCTGCAACCTTTAGCTACATTTTAAGGGGTTTTTATTAAGGTAACCATACGCGTTTGGATTTTAAGCTAGGTTTTAAGGGTATTACTTTTAAAATAAACATATAAATTCATATTTTACAAGCATTTTGATATCGATTTTGCAGTAGGCAGCCATTTAATGTCACTCTTGCGCATCGATCTGTTCATGATTGCCGAATAGTAATGGAATTATTGATTTAATTTGATAAAGCTGCAACCTTTAGCTACATTTTAAGGGGTTTTTATTAAGGTAACCATACGCGTTTGGATTTTAAGCTAGGTTTTAAGGGTATTACTTTTAAAATAAACATATAAATTCATATTTTACAAGCATTTTGATATCGATTTTGCAGTAGGCAGCCATTTAATGTCACTCTTGCGCATCGATCTGTTCATGATTGCCGAATAGTAATGGAATTATTGATTTAATTTGATAAAGCTGCAACCTTTAGCTACATTTTAAGGGGTTTTTATTAAGGTAACCATACGCGTTTGGATTATAAGCTAGGTTTTAAGGGTATTTCTTTTAAAATAAACATATAAATTCATATTTTACAAGCATTTTGATATCGATTTTGCAGTAGGCAGCCATTTAATGTCACTCTTGCGCATCGATCTGTTCATGATTGCCGAATAGTAATGGAATTATTGATTTAATTTGATAAAGCTGCAACCTTTAGCTACATTTTAAGGGGTTTTTATTAAGGTAACCATACGCGTTTGGATTTTAAGCTAGGTTTTAAGGGTATTACTTTTAAAATAAACATATAAATTCATATTTTACAAGCATTTTGATATCGATTTTGCAGTAGGCAGCCATTTAATGTCACTCTTGCGCATCGATCTGTTCATGATTGCCGAATAGTAATGGAATTATTGATTTAATTTGATAAAGCTGCAACCTTTAGCTACATTTTAAGGGGTTTTTATTAAGGTAACCATACGCGTTTGGATTTTAAGCTAGGTTTTAAGGGTATTACTTTTAAAATAAACATATAAATTCATATTTTACAAGCATTTTGATATCGATTTTGCAGTAGGCAGCCATTTAATGTCACTCTTGCGCATCGATCTGTTCATGATTGCCGAATAGTAATGGAATTATTGATTTAATTTGATAAAGCTGCAACCTTTAGCTACATTTTAAGGGGTTTTTATTAAGGTAACCATACGCGTTTGGATTTTAAGCTAGGTTTTAAGGGTATTACTTTTAAAATAAACATATAAATTCATATTTTACAAGCATTTTGATAACGATTTTGCAGTAGGCAGCCATTTAATGTCACTCTTGCGCATCGATCTGTTCATGATTGCCGAATAGTAATGGAATTATTGATTTAATTTGATAAAGCTGCAACCTTTAGCTATATTTTAAGGGGTTTTTATTAAGGTAACCATACGCGTTTGGATTATAAGCTAGGTTTTAAGGGTATTACTTTTAAAATAAACATATAAATTCATATTTTACAAGCATTTTGATATCGATTTTGCAGTAGGCAGCCATTTAATGTCACTCTTGCGCATCGATCTGTTCATGATTGCCGAATAGTAATGGAATTATTGATTTAATTTGATAAAGCTGCAACCTTTAGCTACATTTTAAGGGGTTTTTATTAAGGTAACCATACGCGTTTGGATTTTAAGCTAGGTTTTAAGGGTATTACTTTTAAAATAAACATATAAATTCATATTTTACAAGCATTTTGATATCGATTTTGCAGTAGGCAGCCATTTAATGTCACTCTTGCGCATCGATCTGTTCATGATTGCCGAATAGTAATGGAATTATTGATTTAATTTGATAAAGCTGCAACCTTTAGCTACATTTTAAGGGGTTTTTATTAAGGTAACCATACGCGTTTGGATTTTAAGCTAGGTTTTAAGGGTATTACTTTTAAAATAAACATATAAATTCATATTTTACAAGCATTTCGATATCGATTTTGCAGTAGGCAGCCATTTAATGTCACTCTTGCGCATCGATCTGTTCATGATTGCCGAATAGTAATGGTATTATTGATTTAATTTGATAAAGCTGCAACCTTTAGCTACATTTTAAGGGGTTTTTATTAAGGTAACCATACGCGTTTGGATTTTAAGCTAGGTTTTAAGGGTATTACTTTTAAAATAAACATATAAATTCATATTTTACAAGCATTTTGATATCGATTTTGCAGTAGGCATCGTAGGCATCGATCTGTTCATGATTGCCGAATAGTAATGGAATTATTGATTTAATTTGATAAAGCTGCAACCTTTAGCTACATTTTAAGGGGTTTTTATTAAGGTAACCATACGCGTTTGGATTTTAAGCTAGGTTTTAAGGGTATTACTTTTAAAATAAACATATAAATTCATATTTTACAAGCATTTTGATATCGATTTTGCAGTAGGCAGCCATTTAATGTCACTCTTGCGCATCGATCTGTTCATGATTGCCGAATAGTAATGGAATTATTGATTTAATTTGATAAAGCTGCAACCTTTAGCTACATTTTAAGGGGTTTTTATTAAGGTAACCATACGCGTTTGGATTTTAAGCTAGGTTTTAAGGGTATTAATAATTAATTTTAATAATTGACTGGCACGACAGCCCGCTTACGCGAGACTAAGGCCTAGCTTCCCGCAACCACCCGTGTTGTGCGTGTGAATTTGTACGCGGGTAGAAGGGACCTACAGTTTTTATGCCGGTTCCGAACGGCAGGTTGGGAGCTTTATCATAGGCAATTTTTACTCTCAGAGGTTTGCCATTTCCAGCTGAGAGGACAGCCACCGAAAGAGAAAACGAATTTTCCTGTTATTTTTTTAGGTGTTATTACGGGCAGTATTTGAACCTGCGGTTTGCTGCCTTCGACTCGCGGTCCAACGCACTAACCAACTGAGCCACGGCGGCTGCAAGGGTATTACTTTTAAAATAAACATATAAATTCATATTTTACAAGCATTTTGATATCGATTTTGCAGTAGGCAGCCATTTAATATCACTCTTGCGCATCGATCTGTTCATGATTGCCGAATAGTAATGGAATTATTGATTTAATTTGATAAAGCTGCAACCTTTAGCTACATTTTAAGGGGTTTTTATTAAGGTAACCATACGCGTTTGGATTTTAAGCTAGGTTTTAAGGGTATTACTTTTAAAATAAACATATAAATTCATATTTTACAAGCATTTCGATATCGATTTTGCAGTAGGCAGCCATTTAATGTCACTCTTGCGCATCGATCTGTTCATGATTGCCGAATAGTAATGGAATTATTGATTTAATTTGATAAAGCTGCAACCTTTAGCTACATTTTAAGGGGTTTTTATTAAGGTAACCATACGCGTTTGGATTTTAAGCTAGGTTTTAAGGGTATTACTTTTAAAATAAACATATAAATTCATATTTTACAAGCATTTCGATATCGATTTTGCAGTAGGCAGCCATTTAATGTCACTCTTGCGCATCGATCTGTTCATGATTGTCGAACAGTAATGGAATTATTGATTTAATTTGATAAAGCTGCAACCTTTAGCTATATTTTAAGGGGTTTTTATTAAGGTAACCATACGCGTTTGGATTTTAAGCTAGGTTTTAAGGGTATTACTTTTAAAATAAACATATAAATTCATATTTGACAAGCATTTTGATATCGATTTTGCAGTAGGCAGCCATTTAATGTCACTCTTGCGCATCGATCTGTTCATGATTGCCGAATAGTAATGGAATTATTGATTTAATTTGATAAAGCTGCAACCTTTAGCTACATTTTATGGGGTTTTTATTAAGGTAACCATACGCGTTTGGATTTTAAGCTAGGTTTTAAGGGTATTACTTTTAAAATAAACATATAAATTCATATTTTACAAGCATTTTGATATCGATTTTGCAGTAGGCAGCCATTTAATGTCACTCTTGCGCATCGATCTGTTCATGATTGCCGAATAGTAATGGAATTATTGATTTAATTTGATAAAGCTGCAACCTTTAGCTACATTTTAAGGGGTTTTTATTAAGGTAACCATACGCGTTTGGATTTTAAGCTAGGTTTTAAGGGTATTACTTTTAAAATAAACATATAAATTCATATTTTACAAGCATTTTGATATCGATTTTGCAGTAGGCAGCCATTTAATGTCACTCTTGCGCATCGATCTGTTCATGATTGCCGAATAGTAATGGAATTATTGATTTAATTTGATAAAGCTGCAACCTTTAGCTACATTTTAAGGGGTTTTTATTAAGGTAACCATACGCGTTTGGATTTTAAGCTAGGTTTTAAGGGTATTACTTTTAAAATAAATATATAAATTCATATTTTACAAGCATTTTGATATCGATTTTGCAGTAGGCAGCCATTTAATGTCACTCTTGCGCATCGATCTGTTCATGATTGCCGAATAGTAATGGAATTATTGATTTAATTTGATAAAGCTGCAACCTTTAGCTACATTTTAAGGGGTTTTTATTAAGGTAACCATACGCGTTTGGATTTTAAGCTAGGTTTTAAGGGTATTACTTTTAAAATAAACATATAAATTCATATTTTACAAGCATTTTGATATCGATTTTGCAGTAGGCAGCCATTTAATGTCACTCTTGCGCATCGATCTGTTCATGATTGCCGAATAGTAATGGAATTATTGATTTAATTTGATAAAGCTGCAACCTTTAGCTACATTTTAAGGGGTTTTTATTAAGGTAACCATACGCGTTTGGATTTTAAGCTAGGTTTTAAGGGTATTACTTTTAAAATAAACATATAAATTCATATTTTACAAGCATTTTGATATCGATTTTGCAGTAGGCAGCCATTTAATGTCACTCTTGCGCATCGATCTGTTCATGATTGCCGAATAGTAATGGAATTATTGATTTAATTTGATAAAGCTGCAACCTTTAGCTACATTTTAAGGGGTTTTTATTAAGGTAACCATACGCGTTTGGATTATAAGCTAGGTTTTAAGGGTATTACTTTTAAAATAAACATATAAATTCATATTTTACAAGCATTTTGATATCGATTTTGCAGTAGGCAGCCATTTAATGTCACTCTTGCGCATCGATCTGTTCATGATTGCCGAATAGTAATGGAATTATTGATTTAATTTGATAAAGCTGCAACCTTTAGCTACATTTTAAGGGGTTTTTATTAAGGTAACCATACGCGTTTGGATTTTAAGCTAGGTTTTAAGGGTATTACTTTTAAAATAAACATATAAATTCATATTTTACAAGCATTTTGATATCGATTTTGCAGTAGGCAGCCATTTAATGTCACTCTTGCGCATCGATCTGTTCATGATTGCCGAATAGTAATGGAATTATTGATTTAATTTGATAAAGCTGCAACCTTTAGCTACATTTTAAGGGGTTTTTATTAAGGTAACCATACGCGTTTGGATTTTAAGCTAGGTTTTAAGGGTTTTACTTTTAAAATAAACATATAAATTCATATTTTACAAGCATTTCGATATCGATTTTGCAGTAGGCAGCCATTTAATGTCACTCTTGCGCATCGATCTGTTCATGATTGCCGAATAGTAATGGAATTATTGATTTAATTTGATAAAGCTGCAACCTTTAGCTACATTTTAAGGGGTTTTTATTAAGGTAACCATACGCGTTTGGATTTTAAGCTATGTTTTAAGGGTATTACTTTTAAAATAAACATATAAATTCATATTTTACAAGCATTTTGATATCGATTTTGCAGTAGGCAGCCATTTAATGTCACTCTTGCGCATCGATCTGTTCATGATTGCCGAATAGTAATGGAATTATTGATTTAATTTGATAAAGCTGCAACCTTTAGCTACATTTTAAGGGGTTTTTATTAAGGTAACCATACGCGTTTGGATTTTAAGCTAGGTTTTAAGGGTATTACTTTTAAAATAAACATATAAATTCATATTTTACAAGCATTTTGATATCGATTTTGCAGTAGGCAGCCATTTAATGTCACTCTTGCGCATCGATCTGTTCATGATTGCCGAATAGTAATGGAATTATTGATTTAATTTGATAAAGCTGCAACCTTTAGCTACATTTTAAGGGGTTTTTATTAAGGTAACCATACGCGTTTGGATTATAAGCTAGGTTTTAAGGGTATTTCTTTTAAAATAAACATATAAATTCATATTTTACAAGCATTTTGATATCGATTTTGCAGTAGGCAGCCATTTAATGTCACTCTTGCGCATCGATCTGTTCATGATTGCCGAATAGTAATGGAATTATTGATTTAATTTGATAAAGCTGCAACCTTTAGCTACATTTTAAGGGGTTTTTATTAAGGTAACCATACGCGTTTGGATTTTAAGCTAGGTTTTAAGGGTATTACTTTTAAAATAAACATATAAATTCATATTTTACAAGCATTTTGATATCGATTTTGCAGTAGGCAGCCATTTAATGTCACTCTTGCGCATCGATCTGTTCATGATTGCCGAATAGTAATGGAATTATTGATTTAATTTGATAAAGCTGCAACCTTTAGCTACATTTTAAGGGGTTTTTATTAAGGTAACCATACGCGTTTGGATTTTAAGCTAGGTTTTAAGGGTATTACTTTTAAAATAAACATATAAATTCATATTTTACAAGCATTTTGATATCGATTTTGCAGTAGGCAGCCATTTAATGTCACTCTTGCGCATCGATCTGTTCATGATTGCCGAATAGTAATGGAATTATTGATTTAATTTGATAAATCTGCAACCTTTAGCTACATTTTAAGGGGTTTTTATTAAGGTAACCATACGCGTTTGGATTTTAAGCTAGGTTTTAAGGGTATTACTTTTAAAATAAACATATAAATTCATATTTTACAAGCATTTTGATAACGATTTTGCAGTAGGCAGCCATTTAATGTCACTCTTGCGCATCGATCTGTTCATGATTGCCGAATAGTAATGGAATTATTGATTTAATTTGATAAAGCTGCAACCTTTAGCTACATTTTAAGGGGTTTTTATTAAGGTAACCATACGCGTTTGGATTATAAGCTAGGTTTTAAGGGTATTACTTTTAAAATAAACATATAAATTCATATTTTACAAGCATTTTGATATCGATTTTGCAGTAGGCAGCCATTTAATGTCACTCTTGCGCATCGATCTGTTCATGATTGCCGAATAGTAATGGAATTATTGATTTAATTTGATAAAGCTGCAACCTTTAGCTACATTTTAAGGGGTTTTTATTAAGGTAACCATACGCGTTTGGATTTTAAGCTAGGTTTTAAGGGTATTACTTTTAAAATAAACATATAAATTCATATTTTACAAGCATTTTGATATCGATTTTGCAGTAGGCAGCCATTTAATGTCACTCTTGCGCATCGATCTGTTCATGATTGCCGAATAGTAATGGAATTATTGATTTAATTTGATAAAGCTGCAACCTTTAGCTACATTTTAAGGGGTTTTTATTAAGGTAACCATACGCGTTTGGATTTTAAGCTAGGTTTTAAGGGTATTACTTTTAAAATAAACATATAAATTCATATTTTACAAGCATTTCGATATCGATTTTGCAGTAGGCAGCCATTTAATGTCACTCTTGCGCATCGATCTGTTCATGATTGCCGAATAGTAATGGAATTATTGATTTAATTTGATAAAGCTGCAACCTTTAGCTACATTTTAAGGGGTTTTTATTAAGGTAACCATACGCGTTTGGATTTTAAGCTAGGTTTTAAGGGTATTACTTTTAAAATAAACATATAAATTCATATTTTACAAGCATTTTGATATCGATTTTGCAGTAGGCAGCCATTTAATGTCACTCTTGCGCATCGATCTGTTCATGATTGCCGAATAGTAATGGAATTATTGATTTAATTTGATAAAGCTGCAACCTTTAGCTACATTTTAAGGGGTTTTTATTAAGGTAACCATACGCGTTTGGATTTTAAGCTAGGTTTTAAGGGTATTACTTTTAAAATAAACATATAAATTCATATTTTACAAGCATTTTGATATCGATTTTGCAGTAGGCAGCCATTTAATGTCACTCTTGCGCATCGATCTGTTCATGATTGCCGAATAGTAATGGAATTATTGATTTAATTTGATAAAGCTGCAACCTTTAGCTACATTTTAAGGGGTTTTTATTAAGGTAACCATACGCGTTTGGATTTTAAGCTAGGTTTTAAGGGTATTACTTTTAAAATAAACATATAAATTCATATTTTACAAGCATTTTGATATCGATTTTGCAGTAGGCAGCCATTTAATGTCACTCTTGCGCATCGATCTGTTCATGATTGCCGAATAGTAATGGAATTATTGATTTAATTTGATAAATCTGCAACCTTTAGCTACATTTTAAGGGGTTTTTATTAAGGTAACCATACGCGTTTGGATTTTAAGCTAGGTTTTAAGGGTATTACTTTTAAAATAAACATATAAATTCATATTTTACAAGCATTTTGATAACGATTTTGCAGTAGGCAGCCATTTAATGTCACTCTTGCGCATCGATCTGTTCATGATTGCCAAATAGTAATGGAATTATTGATTTAATTTGATAAAGCTGCAACCTTTAGCTACATTTTAAGGGGTTTTTATTAAGGTAACCATACGCGTTTGGATTATAAGCTAGGTTTTAAGGGTATTACTTTTAAAATAAACATATAAATTCATATTTTACAAGCATTTTGATATCGATTTTGCAGTAGGCAGCCATTTAATGTCACTCTTGCGCATCGATCTGTTCATGATTGCCGAATAGTAATGGAATTATTGATTTAATTTGATAAAGCTGCAACCTTTAGCTACATTTTAAGGGGTTTTTATTAAGGTAACCATACGCGTTTGGATTTTAAGCTAGGTTTTAAGGGTATTACTTTTAAAATAAACATATAAATTCATATTTTACAAGCATTTTGATATCGATTTTGCAGTAGGCAGCCATTTAATGTCACTCTTGCGCATCGATCTGTTCATGATTGCCGAATAGTAATGGAATTATTGATTTAATTTGATAAAGCTGCAACCTTTAGCTACATTTTAAGGGGTTTTTATTAAGGTAACCATACGCGTTTGGATTTTAAGCTAGGTTTTAAGGGTATTACTTTTAAAATAAACATATAAATTCATATTTTACAAGCATTTCGATATCGATTTTGCAGTAGGCAGCCATTTAATGTCACTCTTGCGCATCGATCTGTTCATGATTGCCGAATAGTAATGGAATTATTGATTTAATTTGATAAAGCTGCAACCTTTAGCTACATTTTAAGGGGTTTTTATTAAGGTAACCATACGCGTTTGGATTTTAAGCTAGGTTTTAAGGGTATTACTTTTAAAATAAACATATAAATTCATATTTTACAAGCATTTTGATATCGATTTTGCAGTAGGCAGCCATTTAATGTCACTCTTGCGCATCGATCTGTTCATGATTGCCGAATAGTAATGGAATTATTGATTTAATTTGATAAAGCTGCAACCTTTAGCTACATTTTAAGGGGTTTTTATTAAGGTAACCATACGCGTTTGGATTTTAAGCTAGGTTTTAAGGGTATTACTTTTAAAATAAACATATAAATTCATATTTTACAAGCATTTTGATATCGATTTTGCAGTAGGCAGCCATTTAATGTCACTCTTGCGCATCGATCTGTTCATGATTGCCGAATAGTAATGGAATTATTGATTTAATTTGATAAAGCTGCAACCTTTAGCTACATTTTAAGGGGTTTTTATTAAGGTAACCATACGCGTTTGGATTATAAGCTAGGTTTTAAGGGTATTTCTTTTAAAATAAACATATAAATTCATATTTTACAAGCATTTTGATATCGATTTTGCAGTAGGCAGCCATTTAATGTCACTCTTGCGCATCGATCTGTTCATGATTGCCGAATAGTAATGGAATTATTGATTTAATTTGATAAAGCTGCAACCTTTAGCTACATTTTAAGGGGTTTTTATTAAGGTAACCATACGCGTTTGGATTTTAAGCTAGGTTTTAAGGGTATTACTTTTAAAATAAACATATAAATTCATATTTTACAAGCATTTTGATATCGATTTTGCAGTAGGCAGCCATTTAATGTCACTCTTGCGCATCGATCTGTTCATGATTGCCGAATAGTAATGGAATTATTGATTTAATTTGATAAAGCTGCAACCTTTAGCTACATTTTAAGGGGTTTTTATTAAAGTAACCATACGCGTTTGGATTTTAAGCTAGGTTTTAAGGGTATTACTTTTAAAATAAACATATAAATTCATATTTTACAAGCATTTTGATATCGATTTTGCAGTAGGCAGCCATTTAATGTCACTCTTGCGCATCGATCTGTTCATGATTGCCGAATAGTAATGGAATTATTGATTTAATTTGATAAAGCTGCAACCTTTAGCTACATTTTAAGGGGTTTTTATTAAGGTAACCATACGCGTTTGGATTTTAAGCTAGGTTTTAAGGGTATTACTTTTAAAATAAACATATAAATTCATATTTTACAAGCATTTTGATATCGATTTTGCAGTAGGCAGCCATTTAATGTCACTCTTGCGCATCGATCTGTTCATGATTGCCGAATAGTAATGGAATTATTGATTTAATTTGATAAAGCTGCAACCTTTAGCTACATTTTAAGGGGTTTTTATTAAGGTAACCATACGCGTTTGGATTTTAAGCTAGGTTTTAAGGGTATTACTTTTAAAATAAACATATAAATTCATATTTTACATTTAATAATAAACATAATAAATTTCATATTTTCAAGCATTTGGATATCGATTTTGCAAGTAGGCAGCCATTTAATGTCACTCTTGCGCATACGATCTGTTCCATGATTGCCAATAGAAAGGAATTATTGATTTAATTTGATAAAGCTGCAACTTTAGCTACATTTTTAAGGGTTTTATTAAAGTAACCATATTACTTTTAAAATAAACATATAAATTCATATTTTACAAGCATTTTGATATCGATTTTGCAGTAGGCAGCCATTTAATGTCACTCTTGCGCATCGATCTGTTCATGATTGCCGAATAGTAATGGAATTATTGATTTAATTTGATAAAGCTGCAACCTTTAGCTACATTTTAAGGGGTTTTTATTAAGGTAACCATACGCGTTTGGATTTTAAGCTAGGTTTTAAGGGTATTACTTTTAAAATAAACATATAAATTCATATTTTACAAGCATTTTGATATCGATTTTGCAGTAGGCAGCCATTTAATGTCACTCTTGCGCATCGATCTGTTCATGATTGCCGAATAGTAATGGAATTATTGATTTAATTTGATAAAGCTGCAACCTTTAGCTACATTTTAAGGGGTTTTTATTAAGGTAACCATACGCGTTTGGATTTTAAGCTAGGTTTTAAGGGTATTACTTTTAAAATAAACATATAAATTCATATTTTACAAGCATTTTGATATCGATTTTGCAGTAGGCAGCCATTTAATGTCACTCTTGCGCATCGATCTGTTCATGATTGCCGAATAGTAATGGAATTATTGATTTAATTTGATAAAGCTGCAACCTTTAGCTACATTTTAAGGGGTTTTTATTAAGGTAACCATACGCGTTTGGATTTTAAGCTAGGTTTTAAGGGTATTACTTTTAAAATAAACATATAAATTCATATTTTACAAGCATTTTGATATCGATTTTGCAGTAGGCAGCCATTTAATGTCACTCTTGCGCATCGATCTGTTCATGATTGCCGAATAGTAATGGAATTATTGATTTAATTTGATAAAGCTGCAACCTTTAGCTACATTTTAAGGGGTTTTTATTAAGGTAACCATACGCGTTTGGATTTTAAGCTAGGTTTTAAGGGTATTACTTTTAAAATAAACATATAAATTCATATTTTACAAGCATTTTGATATCGATTTTGCAGTAGGCAGCCATTTAATGTCACTCTTGCGCATCGATCTGTTCATGATTGCCGAATAGTAATGGAATTATTGATTTAATTTGATAAAGCTGCAACCTTTAGCTACATTTTAAGGGGTTTTTATTAAGGTAACCATACGCGTTTGGATTTTAAGCTAGGTTTTAAGGGTATTACTTTTAAAATAAACATATAAATTCATATTTTACAAGCATTTTGATATCGATTTTGCAGTAGGCAGCCATTTAATGTCACTCTTGCGCATCGATCTGTTCATGATTGCCGAATAGTAATGGAATTATTGATTTAATTTAATAAAGCTGCAACCTTTAGCTACATTTTAAGGGGTTTTTATTAAGGTAACCATACGCGTTTGGATTTTAAGCTAGGTTTTAAGGGTATTACTTTTAAAATAAACATATAAATTCATATTTTACAAGCATTTTGATATCGATTTTGCAGTAGGCAGCCATTTAATGTCACTCTTGCGCATCGATCTGTTCATGATTGCCGAATAGTAATGGAATTATTGATTTAATTTGATAAAGCTGCAACCTTTAGCTACATTTTAAGGGGTTTTTATTAAGGTAACCATACGCGTTTGGATTTTAAGCTAGGTTTTAAGGGTATTACTTTTAAAATAAACATATAAATTCATATTTTACAAGCATTTTGATATCGATTTTGCAGTAGGCAGCCATTTAATGTCACTCTTGCGCATCGATCTGTTCATGATTGCCGAATAGTAATGGAATTATTGATTTAATTTGATAAAGCTGCAACCTTTAGCTACATTTTAAGGGGTTTTTATTAAGGTAACCATACGCGTTTGGATTTTAAGCTAGGTTTTAAGGGTATTACTTTTAAAATAAACATATAAATTCATATTTTACAAGCATTTTGATATCGATTTTGCAGTAGGCAGCCATTTAATGTCACTCTTGCGCATCGATCTGTTCATGATTGCCGAATAGTAATGGAATTATTGATTTAATTTGATAAAGCTGCAACCTTTAGCTACATTTTAAGGGGTTTTTATTAAGGTAACCATACGCGTTTGGATTTTAAGCTAGGTTTTAAGGGTATTACTTTTAAAATAAACATATAAATTCATATTTTACAAGCATTTTGATATCGATTTTGCAGTAGGCAGCCATTTAATGTCACTCTTGCGCATCGATCTGTTCATGATTGCCGAATAGTAATGGAATTATTGATTTAATTTGATAAAGCTGCAACCTTTAGCTACATTTTAAGGGGTTTTTATTAAGGTAACCATACGCGTTTGGATTTTAAGCTAGGTTTTAAGGGTATTACTTTTAAAATAAACATATAAATTCATATTTTACAAGCATTTTGATATCGATTTTGCAGTAGGCAGCCATTTAATGTCACTCTTGCGCATCGATCTGTTCATGATTGCCGAATAGTAATGGAATTATTGATTTAATTTGATAAAGCTGCAACCTTTAGCTACATTTTAAGGGGTTTTTATTAAGGTAACCATACGCGTTTGGATTTTAAGCTAGGTTTTAAGGGTATTACTTTTAAAATAAACATATAAATTCATATTTTACAAGCATTTTGATATCGATTTTGCAGTAGGCAGCCATTTAATGTCACTCTTGCGCATCGATCTGTTCATGATTGCCGAATAGTAATGGAATTATTGATTTAATTTGATAAAGCTGCAACCTTTAGCTACATTTTAAGGGGTTTTTATTAAGGTAACCATACGCGTTTGGATTTTAAGCTAGGTTTTAAGGGTATTACTTTTAAAATAAACATATAAATTCATATTTTACAAGCATTTTGATATCGATTTTGCAGTAGGCAGCCATTTAATGTCACTCTTGCGCATCGATCTGTTCATGATTGCCGAATAGTAATGGAATTATTGATTTAATTTGATAAAGCTGCAACCTTTAGCTACATTTTAAGGGGTTTTTATTAAGGTAACCATACGCGTTTGGATTTTAAGCTAGGTTTTAAGGGTATTACTTTTAAAATAAACATATAAATTCATATTTTACAAGCATTTTGATATCGATTTTGCAGTAGGCAGCCATTTAATGTCACTCTTGCGCATCGATCTGTTCATGATTGCCGAATAGTAATGGAATTATTGATTTAATTTGATAAAGCTGCAACCTTTAGCTACATTTTAAGGGGTTTTTATTAAGGTAACCATACGCGTTTGGATTTTAAGCTAGGTTTTAAGGGTATTACTTTTAAAATAAACATATAAATTCATATTTTACAAGCATTTTGATATCGATTTTGCAGTAGGCAGCCATTTAATGTCACTCTTGCGCATCGATCTGTTCATGATTGCCGAATAGTAATGGAATTATTGATTTAATTTGATAAAGCTGCAACCTTTAGCTACATTTTAAGGGGTTTTTATTAAGGTAACCATACGCGTTTGGATTTTAAGCTAGGTTTTAAGGGTATTACTTTTAAAATAAACATATAAATTCATATTTTACAAGCATTTTGATATCGATTTTGCAGTAGGCAGCCATTTAATGTCACTCTTGCGCATCGATCTGTTCATGATTGCCGAATAGTAATGGAATTATTGATTTAATTTGATAAAGCTGCAACCTTTAGCTACATTTTAAGGGGTTTTTATTAAGGTAACCATACGCGTTTGGATTTTAAGCTAGGTTTTAAGGGTATTACTTTTAAAATAAACATATAAATTCATATTTTACAAGCATTTTGATATCGATTTTGCAGTAGGCAGCCATTTAATGTCACTCTTGCGCATCGATCTGTTCATGATTGCCGAATAGTAATGGAATTATTGATTTAATTTGATAAAGCTGCAACCTTTAGCTACATTTTAAGGGGTTTTTATTAAGGTAACCATACGCGTTTGGATTTTAAGCTAGGTTTTAAGGGTATTACTTTTAAAATAAACATATAAATTCATATTTTACAAGCATTTTGATATCGATTTTGCAGTAGGCAGCCATTTAATGTCACTCTTGCGCATCGATCTGTTCATGATTGCCGAATAGTAATGGAATTATTGATTTAATTTGATAAAGCTGCAACCTTTAGCTACATTTTAAGGGGTTTTTATTAAGGTAACCATACGCGTTTGGATTTTAAGCTAGGTTTTAAGGGTATTACTTTTAAAATAAACATATAAATTCATATTTTACAAGCATTTTGATATCGATTTTGCAGTAGGCAGCCATTTAATGTCACTCTTGCGCATCGATCTGTTCATGATTGCCGAATAGTAATGGAATTATTGATTTAATTTGATAAAGCTGCAACCTTTAGCTACATTTTAAGGGGTTTTTATTAAGGTAACCATACGCGTTTGGATTTTAAGCTAGGTTTTAAGGGTATTACTTTTAAAATAAACATATAAATTCATATTTTACAAGCATTTTGATATCGATTTTGCAGTAGGCAGCCATTTAATGTCACTCTTGCGCATCGATCTGTTCATGATTGCCGAATAGTAATGGAATTATTGATTTAATTTGATAAAGCTGCAACCTTTAGCTACATTTTAAGGGGTTTTTATTAAGGTAACCATACGCGTTTGGATTTTAAGCTAGGTTTTAAGGGTATTACTTTTAAAATAAACATATAAATTCATATTTTACAAGCATTTTGATATCGATTTTGCAGTAGGCAGCCATTTAATGTCACTCTTGCGCATCGATCTGTTCATGATTGCCGAATAGTAATGGAATTATTGATTTAATTTGATAAAGCTGCAACCTTTAGCTACATTTTAAGGGGTTTTTATTAAGGTAACCATACGCGTTTGGATTTTAAGCTAGGTTTTAAGGGTATTACTTTTAAAATAAACATATAAATTCATATTTTGCAAGCATTTTGATATCGATTTTGCAGTAGGCAGCCATTTAATGTCACTCTTGCGCATCGATCTGTTCATGATTGCCGAATAGTAATGGAATTATTGATTTAATTTGATAAAGCTGCAACCTTTAGCTACATTTTAAGGGGTTTTTATTAAGGTAACCATACGCGTTTGGATTTTAAGCTAGGTTTTAAGGGTATTACTTTTAAAATAAACATATAAATTCATATTTTACAAGCATTTTGATATCGATTTTGCAGTAGGCAGCCATTTAATGTCACTCTTG
Source organism: Melieria crassipennis (assembly GCA_963668005.1). Taxonomy (NCBI): domain Eukaryota; kingdom Metazoa; phylum Arthropoda; class Insecta; order Diptera; family Ulidiidae; genus Melieria; species Melieria crassipennis. Next base: position 19,532 of record CAVLFC010000068.1, on the reverse strand, counting down.
CGCATCGATCTGTTCATGATTGCCGAATAGTAATGGAATTATTGATTTAATTTGATAAAGCTGCAACCTTTAGCTACATTTTAAGGGGTTTTTATTAAGGTAACCATACGCGTTTGGATTTTAAGCTAGGTTTTAAGGGTATTACTTTTAAAATAAACATATAAATTCATATTTTACAAGCATTTTGATATCGATTTTGCAGTAGGCAGCCATTTAATGTCACTCTTGCGCATCGATCCGTTCATGATTGCCGAATAGTAATGGAATTATTGATTTAATTTGATAACGCTGCAACCTTTAGCTACATTTTAAGGGGTTTTTATTAAGGTAACCATACGCGTTTGGATTTTAAGCTAGGTTTTAAGGGTATTACTTTTAAAATAAACATATAAATTCATATTTTACAAGCATTTTGATATCGATTTTGCAGTAGGCAGCCATTTAATGTCACTCTTGCGCATCGATCTGTTCATGATTGCCGAATAGTAATGGAATTATTGATTTAATTTGATAAAGCTGCAACCTTTAGCTACATTTTAAGGGGTTTTTATTAAGGTAACCATACGCGTTTGGATTTTAAGCTAGGTTTTAAGGGTATTACTTTTAAAATAAACATATAAATTCATATTTTACAAGCATTTTGATATCGATTTTGCAGTAGGCAGCCATTTAATGTCACTCTTGCGCATCGATCTGTTCATGATTGCCGAATAGTAATGGAATTATTGATTTAATTTGATAAAGCTGCAACCTTTAGCTACATTTTAAGGGGTTTTTATTAAGGTAACCATACGCGTTTGGATTTTAAGCTAGGTTTTAAGGGTATTACTTTTAAAATAAACATATAAATTCATATTTTACAAGCATTTTGATATCGATTTTGCAGTAGGCAGCCATTTAATGTCACTCTTGCGCATCGATCTGTTCATGATTGCCGAATAGTAATGGAATTATTGATTTAATTTGATAAAGCTGCAACCTTTAGCTACATTTTAAGGGGTTTTTATTAAGGTAACCATACGCGTTTGGATTTTAAGCTAGGTTTTAAGGGTATTACTTTTAAAATAAACATATAAATTCATATTTTACAAGCATTTTGATATCGATTTTGCAGTAGGCAGCCATTTAATGTCACTCTTGCGCATCGATCTGTTCATGATTGCCGAATAGTAATGGAATTATTGATTTAATTTGATAAAGCTGCAACCTTTAGCTACATTTTAAGGGGTTTTTATTAAGGTAACCATACGCGTTTGGATTTTAAGCTAGGTTTTAAGGGTATTACTTTTAAAATAAACATATATTATTATTATTATTATTATTTAATTCTTTATTATAATTAAAAATTACAATAAAAAGGTAAGCACTAGCTGCTAGGGCTATCGGCTTTGTGTGTTGTATATATAATTTAGGTTTGAATTTGTTTTATCATACTAAGTGTGAAATTTGAGTTTTGTTTAAGAAGGAAAAAAGTAAATTTACATTAGTTTCGGTTGGGGATTTCAGTGCGTCTAGGATATTGGAGTTTTTGAATATTAAGGAACGCTGTTGGGTTAAGTTGGGGCACTCAGAGATAATGTGTGGAATAGTTAGTTGGGAGTTATTGCAAAATCGACATATAGGGGGCGGTGTTTTCAAAATGATGTGCAAGTGAGTAAGACTCGTGTGTCCTAGTCGGAAACGTGTAAAGCATTTGTTTTTGAGTGTGTTTGTTGCAGTGGGTAAGAATGCGGGTTTCATTTCCGGGTTTATATTCTTATAAGTGTGTGTGTAGTTTGTCCATTGTGTGGCAATTTGATTTTTATATACGGAAAGTCCTGCTTTGATTAGGTATCTGCTATTGTGCGGAATGAATAGTTTAACAGGGTGTTGTGGTACAGTTTTTGCTGCCTTATCTGCTTTTTCGTTTCCGTTTATGCCAGCGTGTCCTGGTATCCACATTAGTTTGACCTTGCCGTTCAGTGATATGAGTGTTTGTTTGCATTTCGTGATGTCTTCATTTTTGTTTGTGATGGTTTTTGTTGCTTCGAATACTGCCTTACTGTCCGTGCAGATAATGGTTTTATTTTTCGAGAGCTTGCAGAGTTCAATTGCGATTTTGACGCCTTCGGTTTCGGCTTCGAACACGGTTGCGTTTGTTGGTAAGAGACCGTGAGCAAGAATAGATCCGTTTTCATTTACAACGGCAAATGAAGTGTACTCTTTCGTTTTTGAGCCATCTGTATAAAGCATGTTCCAATTTTTCGATCTGTAGGTCTGTGTTATTTCCCGAAAAAGTTGAATGTAAGCTTCTGTACTTGTTGTTCTTTTTGGTAGGTGTGCGAGCTCGTCAATGAAGCAATTTGAGTTAAGCTGCCAGGGTGGGTGTGTGACGTCGGTATGCAAATTAGGAAAAGCTGTGATGTTGGCTTGTTTTGCAATTTCAAAAATGTTGTAAATTGCCGATGCTTTTTTCATTTTCGTTTTTCGTTGTTTTGTTGCTTGCGTTGCGTTGAATAGCAGGTTTGATCGTGGAGCGAAGATTTTTGGTATAAGACGACATTTCATGTTAGTAATACGATCCTCTATTGATTCAAAGCCGCTTTCTGCTAATATGTTGAGGATTTTTGTCGTTCTAAAGGCGCGTAGGCTGGAGCGGATTGCAGCGTGGTATGTAGATTTTATTGCGTTTAAATTTGTTTTTGCTGCGATACTGTAGATGGGTAGCCCATAGTCGATTTTGGAAAGAACGGTTAGTCGGGTAATTTGTAGTAGTGAGTTGGTGTGAACTTGACTTTTGTTAGAGGCTAAGTATTTGATTATGTTTAATCTAGCAGCTAGGCTTTTTTTTAGGTAATTACAGTGGTACTTAAAACTATATTTATGATCTATGTATAACCCTAATATTTTTAATTGTTCGACGTTTTCAATTACATTGTTGTTGTAAGTAAGGTCGAAGTTGTTGCAGTTTCTCTTTTTGCAGATGTGGAGATGTTTTGTTTTTTCCAGTGAGATGCGTGCACCTGAGTTTGTTGACCACGATCCTATTTTCTCTATGACAGTCGTAAAGGCGTTTTTTATGTCGTGACTGTTTTGTTGTTTTGCAATGACATAGAGATCATCAGCGTAGATGCAGTGTTGAACGTTCTTTATTTGCGAGATAATTTTGCTGAGATCGTCGAATGCAATTATGAAAAGGGTTACGGAGAGTGGGGATCCTTGGGGAATGCCGTTGTGTAGCACCGCGGTTGTAGATAGTGCGCCGTTGACTCTGCATTGGAATTTTCTGTTTGTGAGGAACGATTTGACTACGTTGAGCATTTTTGTTCCAAGGCCCCATTCTCGTAACTTTTTTAAAACGACGTGGACTCCTATCCTTTCAAACGCTTTTACGAAGTCAATTGACAGAATGGATGTGTGGTTGCGTGCAGACAGGTTTCTTGTTATGATATCATCTATATAAAGAAGTGCGTCAGTTGTACTTGACCCTGGTCGGAAGCCCACTTGATTTGAGGATATTAATTTGTGTTTTTTTATGAACCACATAAGCCTGTTAGATATCATTTTTCTAAAGTTTTAGTCAAACAAGGCAACAAAGAGATTGGCCTGTAGGAATCAATAGAATCCAAGGGTTTGTTGGGTTTTTTGATGGGAACTATTATTGCAGTTTTGAAGCTCTGTGGTATATTGCCTGAATGTAAGATCATGTTGAATAAATGCAGTATGCGTAATTTAAAGCTTTTAGGTGTGTTCCTGATCATTGTGTATGTTATCATGTCATTCCCTGGTGAGGAACCTTTATCAGTTTGGAGGCATAGTTCAAGCTCTTGCAGTTTAAACATAGATTCAATGATTTCGGCTTTTCGATTAAATTCATGACCATGGGGGTGGTTTAGGATGTGTGTTTTTGTTTCACGAAAGTCAGGCGGAAAGCTCGAATCGTGAGAGTTAGCCGACCATTGTCTAGCAAATGTATCAGCTATGTCTGCCGAGTTGGATATTATGGAATTGTTGTCTTTAATGACTTTGATTGTGTGTGGTACATAATTCCCTGTTAGGAGTCGAATATTTTGCCACATTATGGAAGGGGATGAGGATGGATTTATTTTTCTTGTAAATTCTTCAAAGCTTTTGGTTTTTGCTAGTTTCTTTGCTTTGATGAATTTTGCATTTAATTTTTTGTATAGAATTAAATTTTCGATTACCATATTCCGGCGATATGAGTGCCATGCGTGTTGTTTTTGATCTCGTAGTTGTCGAAGTTCGGCGGACCACCATGGAACTGTCTTGCTTTGTTTTTTGTAGGTGGTTTGGGGAATGGAGTTGTGGGCTGCAAGTCTTATAATTTTTCTAATAGAGGCGGCTTCTTTGTTTACGTTAGTCGAGCTTTGTATACTGTCTTCTATCTGTTCAATATTATTTTGGAATTTTAACCAATCGGCCCGTTTTGTATTGTAGCGCTTGATTTTAGGTCGGGGAGTGGTATTTGAATTGTCTGTTATATGGGTAATTGTTGGGTAATGATCGCTGTTGTGTAAGTTTGGGATGGTGTACCAGTTGCTGAATGGTAAAAGGTTTGAGGTGCAGATGGATAAGTCTATGTGGGTGAAGGTGTTGTGAGTGCTAAAATGAGTGGGGGACCCATCATTTAGTATAGATAAATTTGCTGAAAGGACAAAATCTTCTATTATTTTACCCCTGTTGTTACTGGTATTAGAGCCCCATAGTGGGCTCCAACCATTGAGATCACCAACTAGGATGAATGGAGTACTTATATTTGCAATAATATTAAATAAATCGCTGGTAGAAAATGTCTGCGAAGGTGGGATGTATAAGTTGATCAAGGTAAATTTAATTTTTAAATGGATTTCAATAATTGTTACTGCGAGTCTTGAGTTTATCGGTATATGTTTGTGTGGTATGTTTCTATGTAATAAAACTCCTATACCTTGTTTGGCTGTGTTGTTTGAGTTATTAAAGTAACCGATGTATTGTTTGGGCATAGCGGGTGTGTAGTTGTTTTTGCAATGTGTTTCTTGTAGACAAATAATTAGTGGGTGATATTTTTTAATTAGTATTTCTAAATCTGGATAGTTGTTATGATAGCCGTGGATATTCCATTGAAGAATATCTAGGATCATAACGTTTTATTAGAAAGAATAGTTTAGTGCTTTGAATATCTATGTATTGGCATATATAGATAAAAGCTTTTAGTCAGATTTGTCGGATATGTCGGAATATGTTTTTTCGCAGTTTGTTGGTTCTTTGTCATCTTGCATTATTGTGATTGATTTATTCACCTCTAGTTTCGGGTTTTGAGTTTTCTTGCTGTTAGCTGTGGAATTGGGGCTTTTAAGGTGTTCTATTGTGATCGGTAAATTTTTGTGTGAGATGTGGGTGCTATTGTTGTTGGTTTTTAACAGTGTGGGTTGTGGGGTTTGGATGCTATTACTTTGTTTTGGACAGTTAGAAGAATGATTTTCGATGGTTCTAGGTGGGTTAGAAGTAGTGAGAGGTGTGTGGGAGGACTGCTCAGTGTTTATCGAATGTAAATTATTGTTGTTGAGAGTGACGGTTGGGTTGGATTGTAAGTGAGTATTATTGGAGCGACTAACCGCTGAGTAGGGGATAGCTGAGAAAGTGTCAGTGTTAGAGTTTTTAAGTATTTGTCTAGCTTCACGCATTGTGCATTTGTTTTCTGTTTGGATTTTAAGTAGTTGTTTTTGTTGAGTAAATTTGGGACAAGTGCTTGAGGAAGAGGGGTGGTCTAGTTGACAGTTAGCGCATTGAACGCGTGTGCACGTTGCTGGGCTGTGAGGAGGAAGGTTACAGTTTACGCAGGTTGGTGTATTGTTGCAGCGATTTTTTGTGTGGCCCAGCAGTTGGCAATTTTTGCAACGCATGGGGTTTGGAATGTACTGCCTTACTTTGACTTTATACCATGAAACATCGAGGCTTTCAGGGAGCTTGAAGCGGTCAAAAGTAATAACCATAACTCCGCTAGGTACAGATTTTCCATTAATGTTCTTTTGAAATTTATAAATTCCTACTACACCTTGATCTTTAAGCTCTTCGATAATTTCTTCTTCACCCAAGTTATTTAGGCATGGTGCAAATATTGTTCCTTTAGTGTAATTTAAGCTTTTATGTAACGAACATTTTATTTTGCATATTCCAGTGAGTTCTTTGGCGTCGATGAATTTTTTAGCAGTTTTGGCGTCTTTTACTAATAGAAGTAAGTTTCCATTGGCTAATGCTGTGACTTTGTTAATATCTTTACTAATAAGATACAGGGATCTGTTTACGGCAAAGCAGGAATAATCTTTTAGTGGTTTGCTGTCGTCCGCAGCAGACACAACAATGTATTTAGGGTTGGATAGTTGTGGGACAGGGAGATCAGGGAAGCCAGATAGGTCTACATTTTTGGAATTCGGTTTCCTTTTCTTTGATTTAGGACTGTCAGCCAAAGGTGTGAATCGGTTTGTCCCAATTAGGGGGGGGCCCTGGGGCCATGTTGTACACTGTGCACTAATATGTATAGACTTTTTATTTGATTGTTGTTGTGATTTACAAAAAAACGGCGCGAACAAAAAGAGAAGAAAATACGCGGTTAGCGGAATGTTATTAAAGAGAGAAGCAAATGCGCTGATTATTATATTCTGTCACACCGTCTGCACGCAACGAAAGGTAGTCGATGACAGATAAACATATAAATTCATATTTTACAAGCATTTTGATATCGATTTTGCAGTAGGCAGCCATTTAATGTCACTCTTGCGCATCGATCTGTTCATGATTGCCGAATAGTAATGGAATTATTGATTTAATTTGATAAAGCTGCAACCTTTAGCTACATTTTAAGAGGTTTTTATTAAGGTAACCATACGCGTTTGGATTTTAAGCTAGGTTTTAAGGGTATTACTTTTAAAATAAACATATAAATTCATATTTTACAAGCATTTTGATATCGATTTTGCAGTAGGCAGCCATTTAATGTCACTCTTGCGCATCGATCTGTTCATGATTGCAGAATAGTAATGGAATTATTGATTTAATTTGATAAAGCTGCAACGTTTAGCTACATTTTAAAGGGTTTTTATTAAGGTAACCATACGCGTTTGGATTTTAAGCTAGGTTTTAAGGGTATTACTTTTAAAATAAACATATAAATTCATATTTTACAAGCATTTTGATATCGATTTTGCAGTAGGCAGCCATTTAATGTCACTCTTGCGCATCGATCTGTTCATGATTGCCGAATAGTAATGGAATTATTGATTTAATTTGATAAAGCTGCAACCTTTAGCTACATTTTAAAGGGTTTTTATTAAGGTAACCATACGCGTTTGGATTTTAAGCTAGGTTTTAAGGGTATTACTTTTAAAATAAACATATAAATTCATATTTTACAAGCATTTTGATATCGATTTTGCAGTAGGCAGCCATTTAATGTCACTCTTGCGCATCGATCTGTTCATGATTGCCGAATAGTAATGGAATTATTGATTTAATTTGATAAAGCTGCAACCTTTAGCTACATTTTAAGGGGTTTTTATTAAGGTAACCATACGCGTTTGGATTTTAAGCTAGGTTTTAAGGGTATTACTTTTAAAATAAACATATAAATTCATATTTTACAAGCATTTTGATATCGATTTTGCAGTAGGCAGCCATTTAATGTCACTCTTGCGCATCGATCTGTTCATGATTGCCGAATAGTAATGGAATTATTGATTTAATTTGATAAAGCTGCAACCTTTAGCTACATTTTAAGGGGTTTTTATTAAGGTAACCATACGCGTTTGGATTTTAAGCTAGGTTTTAAGGGTATTACTTTTAAAATAAACATATAAATTCATATTTTACAAGCATTTTGATATCGATTTTGCAGTAGGCAGCCATTTAATGTCACTCTTGCGCATCGATCTGTTCATGATTGCCGAATAGTAATGGAATTATTGATTTAATTTGATAAAGCTGCAACCTTTAGCTACATTTTAAGGGGTTTTTATTAAGGTAACCATACGCGTTTGGATATCGAGCATTTTGATATCGATTTTGCAGTAGGCAGCCATTTAATGTCACTCTTGCGCATCGATCTGTTCATGATTGCCGAATAGTAATGGAATTATTGATTTAATTTGATAAAGCTGCAACCTTTAGCTACATTTTAAGGGGTTTTTATTAAGGTAACCATACGCGTTTGGATTTTAAGCTAGGTTTTAAGGGTATTACTTTTAAAATAAACATATAAATTCATATTTTACAAGCATTTTGATATCGATTTTGCAGTAGGCAGCCATTTAATGTCACTCTTGCGCATCGATCTGTTCATGATTGCCGAATAGTAATGGAATTATTGATTTAATTTGATAAAGCTGCAACCTTTAGCTACATTTTAAGGGGTTTTTATTAAGGTAACCATACGCGTTTGGATTTTAAGCTAGGTTTTAAGGGTATTACTTTTAAAATAAACATATAAATTCATATTTTACAAGCATTTTGATATCGATTTTGCAGTAGGCAGCCATTTAATGTCACTCTTGCGCATCGATCTGTTCATGATTGCCGAATAGTAATGGAATTATTGATTTAATTTGATAAAGCTGCAACCTTTAGCTACATTTTAAGGGGTTTTTATTAAGGTAACCATACGCGTTTGGATTTTAAGCTAGGTTTTAAGGGTATTACTTTTAAAATAAACATATAAATTCATATTTTACAAGCATTTTGATATCGATTTTGCAGTAGGCAGCCATTTAATGTCACTCTTGCGCATCGATCTGTTCATGATTGCCGAATAGTAATGGAATTATTGATTTAATTTGATAAAGCTGCAACCTTTAGCTACATTTTAAGGGGTTTTTATTAAGGTAACCATACGCGTTTGGATTTTAAGCTAGGTTTTAAGGGTATTACTTTTAAAATAAACATATAAATTCATATTTTACAAGCATTTTGATATCGATTTTGCAGTAGGCAGCCATTTAATGTCACTCTTGCGCATCGATCTGTTCATGATTGCCGAATAGTAATGGAATTATTGATTTAATTTGATAAAGCTGCAACCTTTAGCTACATTTTAAGGGGTTTTTATTAAGGTAACCATACGCGTTTGGATTTTAAGCTAGGTTTTAAGGGTATTACTTTTAAAATAAACATATAAATTCATATTTTACAAGCATTTTGATATCGATTTTGCAGTAGGCAGCCATTTAATGTCACTCTTGCGCATCGATCTGTTCATGATTGCCGAATAGTAATGGAATTATTGATTTAATTTGATAAAGCTGCAACCTTTAGCTACATTTTAAGGGGTTTTTATTAAGGTAACCATACGCGTTTGGATTTTAAGCTAGGTTTTAAGGGTATTACTTTTAAAATAAACATATAAATTCATATTTTACAAGCATTTTGATATCGATTTTGCAGTAGGCAGCCATTTAATGTCACTCTTGCGCATCGATCTGTTCATGATTGCCGAATAGTAATGGAATTATTGATTTAATTTGATAAAGCTGCAACCTTTAGCTACATTTTAAGGGGTTTTTATTAAGGTAACCATACGCGTTTGGATTTTAAGCTAGGTTTTAAGGGTATTACTTTTAAAATAAACATATAAATTCATATTTTACAAGCATTTTGATATCGATTTTGCAGTAGGCAGCCATTTAATGTCACTCTTGCGCATCGATCTGTTCATGATTGCCGAATAGTAATGGAATTATTGATTTAATTTGATAAAGCTGCAACCTTTAGCTACATTTTAAGGGGTTTTTATTAAGGTAACCATACGCGTTTGGATTTTAAGCTAGGTTTTAAGGGTATTACTTTTAAAATAAACATATAAATTCATATTTTACAAGCATTTTGATATCGATTTTGCAGTAGGCAGCCATTTAATGTCACTCTTGCGCATCGATCTGTTCATGATTGCCGAATAGTAATGGAATTATTGATTTAATTTGATAAAGCTGCAACCTTTAGCTACATTTTAAGGGGTTTTTATTAAGGTAACCATACGCGTTTGGATTTTAAGCTAGGTTTTAAGGGTATTACTTTTAAAATAAACATATAAATTCATATTTTACAAGCATTTTGATATCGATTTTGCAGTAGGCAGCCATTTAATGTCACTCTTGCGCATCGATCTGGTCATGATTGCCGAATAGTAATGGAATTATTGATTTAATTTGATAAAGCTGCAACCTTTAGCTACATTTTAAGGGGTTTTTATTAAGGTAACCATACGCGTTTGGATTTTAAGCTAGGTTTTAAGGGTATTACTTTTAAAATAAACATATAAATTCATATTTTACAAGCATTTTGATATCGATTTTGCAGTAGGCAGCCATTTAATGTCACTCTTGCGCATCGATCTGTTCATGATTGCCGAATAGTAATGGAATTATTGATTTAATTTGATAAAGCTGCAACCTTTAGCTACATTTTAAGGGGTTTTTATTAAGGTAACCATACGCGTTTGGATTTTAAGCTAGGTTTTAAGAGTATTACTTTTAAAATAAACATATAAATTCATATTTTACAAGCATTTTGATATCGATTTTGCAGTAGGCAGCCATTTAATGTCACTCTTGCGCATCGATCTGTTCATGATTGCCGAATAGTAATGGAATTATTGATTTAATTTGATAAAGCTGCAACCTTTAGCTACATTTTAAGGGGTTTTTATTAAGGTAACCATACGCGTTTGGATTTTAAGCTAGGTTTTAAGGGTATTACTTTTAAAATAAACATATAAATTCATATTTTACAAGCATTTTGATATCGATTTTGCAGTAGGCAGCCATTTAATGTCACTCTTGCGCATCGATCTGTTCATGATTGCCGAATAGTAATGGAATTATTGATTTAATTTGATAAAGCTGCAACCTTTAGCTACATTTTAAGGGGTTTTTATTAAGGTAACCATACGCGTTTGGATTTTAAGCTAGGTTTTAAGGGTATTACTTTTAAAATAAACATATAAATTCATATTTTACAAGCATTTTGATATCGATTTTGCAGTAGGCAGCCATTTAATGTCACTCTTGCGCATCGATCTGTTCATGATTGCCGAATAGTAATGGAATTATTGATTTAATTTGATAAAGCTGCAACCTTTAGCTACATTTTAAGGGGTTTTTATTAAGGTAACCATACGCGTTTGGATTTTAAGCTAGGTTTTAAGGGTATTACTTTTAAAATAAACATATAAATTCATATTTTACAAGCATTTTGATATCGATTTTGCAGTAGGCAGCCATTTAATGTCACTCTTGCGCATCGATCTGTTCATGATTGCCGAATAGTAATGGAATTATTGATTTAATTTGATAAAGCTGCAACCTTTAGCTACATTTTAAGGGGTTTTTATTAAGGTAACCATACGCGTTTGGATTTTAAGCTAGGTTTTAAGGGTATTACTTTTAAAATAAACATATAAATTCATATTTTACAAGCATTTTGATATCGATTTTGCAGTAGGCAGCCATTTAATGTCACTCTTGCGCATCGATCTGTTCATGATTGCCGAATAGTAATGGAATTATTGATTTAATTTGATAAAGCTGCAACCTTTAGCTACATTTTAAGGGGTTTTTATTAAGGTAACCATACGCGTTTGGATTTTAAGCTAGGTTTTAAGGGTATTACTTTTAAAATAAACATATAAATTCATATTTTACAAGCATTTTGATATCGATTTTGCAGTAGGCAGCCATTTAATGTCACTCTTGCGCATCGATCTGTTCATGATTGCCGAATAGTAATGGAATTATTGATTTAATTTGATGAAGCTGCAACCTTTAGCTACATTTTAAGGGGTTTTTATTAAGGTAACCATACGCGTTTGGATTTTAAGCTAGGTTTTAAGGGTATTACTTTTAAAATAAACATATAAATTCATATTTTACAAGCATTTTGATATCGATTTTGCAGTAGGCAGCCATTTAATGTCACTCTTGCGCATCGATCTGTTCATGATTGCCGAATAGTAATGGAATTATTGATTTAATTTGATAAAGCTGCAACCTTTAGCTACATTTTAAGGGGTTTTTATTAAGGTAACCATACGCGTTTGGATTTTAAGCTAGGTTTTAAGGGTATTACTTTTAAAATAAACATATAAATTCATATTTTACAAGCATTTTGATATCGATTTTGCAGTAGGCAGCCATTTAATGTCACTCTTGCGCATCGATCTGTTCATGATTGCCGAATAGTAATGGAATTATTGATTTAATTTGATAAAGCTGCAACCTTTAGCTACATTTTAAGGGGTTTTTATTAAGGTAACCATACGCGTTTGGATTTTAAGCTAGGTTTTAAGGGTATTACTTTTAAAATAAACATATAAATTCATATTTTACAAGCATTTTGATATCGATTTTGCAGTAGGCAGCCATTTAATGTCACTCTTGCGCATCGATCTGTTCATGATTGCCGAATAGTAATGGAATTATTGATTTAATTTGATAAAGCTGCAACCTTTAGCTACATTTTAAGGGGTTTTTATTAAGGTAACCATACGCGTTTGGATTTTAAGCTAGGTTTTAAGGGTATTACTTTTAAAATAAACATATAAATTCATATTTTACAAGCATTTTGATATCGATTTTGCAGTAGGCAGCCATTTAATGTCACTCTTGCGCATCGATCTGTTCATGATTGCCGAATAGTAATGGAATTATTGATTTAATTTGATAAAGCTGCAACCTTTAGCTACATTTTAAGGGGTTTTTATTAAGGTAACCATACGCGTTTGGATTTTAAGCTAGGTTTTAAGGGTATTACTTTTAAAATAAACATATAAATTCATATTTTACAAGCATTTTGATATCGATTTTGCAGTAGGCAGCCATTTAATGTCACTCTTGCGCATCGATCTGTTCATGATTGCCGAATAGTAATGGAATTATTGATTTAATTTGATAAAGCTGCAACCTTTAGCTACATTTTAAGGGGTTTTTATTAAGGTAACCATACGCGTTTGGATTTTAAGCTAGGTTTTAAGGGTATTACTTTTAAAATAAACATATAAATTCATATTTTACAAGCATTTTGATATCGATTTTGCAGTAGGCAGCCATTTAATGTCACTCTTGCGCATCGATCTGTTCATGATTGCCGAATAGTAATGGAATTATTGATTTAATTTGATAAAGCTGCAACCTTTAGCTACATTTTAAGGGGTTTTTATTAAGGTAACCATACGCGTTTGGATTTTAAGCTAGGTTTTAAGGGTATTACTTTTAAAATAAACATATAAATTCATATTTTACAAGCATTTTGATATCGATTTTGCAGTAGGCAGCCATTTAATGTCACTCTTGCGCATCGATCTGTTCATGATTGCCGAATAGTAATGGAATTATTGATTTAATTTGATAAAGCTGCAACCTTTAGCTACATTTTAAGGGGTTTTTATTAAGGTAACCATACGCGTTTGGATTTTAAGCTAGGTTTTAAGGGTATTACTTTTAAAATAAACATATAAATTCATATTTTACAAGCATTTTGATATCGATTTTGCAGTAGGCAGCCATTTAATGTCACTCTTGCGCATCGATCTGTTCATGATTGCCGAATAGTAATGGAATTATTGATTTAATTTGATAAAGCTGCAACCTTTAGCTACATTTTAAGGGGTTTTTATTAAGGTAACCATACGCGTTTGGATTTTAAGCTAGGTTTTAAGGGTATTACTTTTAAAATAAACATATAAATTCATATTTTACAAGCATTTTGATATCGATTTTGCAGTAGGCAGCCATTTAATGTCACTCTTGCGCATCGATCTGTTCATGATTGCCGAATAGTAATGGAATTATTGATTTAATTTGATAAAGCTGCAACCTTTAGCTACATTTTAAGGGGTTTTTATTAAGGTAACCATACGCGTTTGGATTTTAAGCTAGGTTTTAAGGGTATTACTTTTAAAATAAACATATAAATTCATATTTTACAAGCATTTTGATATCGATTTTGCAGTAGGCAGCCATTTAATGTCACTCTTGCGCATCGATCTGTTCATGATTGCCGAATAGTAATGGAATTATTGATTTAATTTGATAAAGCTGCAACCTTTAGCTACATTTTAAGGGGTTTTTATTAAGGTAACCATACGCGTTTGGATTTTAAGCTAGGTTTTAAGGGTATTACTTTTAAAATAAACATATAAATTCATATTTTACAAGCATTTTGATATCGATTTTGCAGTAGGCAGCCATTTAATGTCACTCTTGCGCATCGATCTGTTCATGATTGCCGAATAGTAATGGAATTATTGATTTAATTTGATAAAGCTGCAACCTTTAGCTACATTTTAAGGGGTTTTTATTAAGGTAACCATACGCGTTTGGATTTTAAGCTAGGTTTTAAGGGTATTACTTTTAAAATAAACATATAAATTCATATTTTACAAGCATTTTGATATCGATTTTGCAGTAGGCAGCCATTTAATGTCACTCTTGCGCATCGATCTGTTCATGATTGCCGAATAGTAATGGAATTATTGATTTAATTTGATAAAGCTGCAACCTTTAGCTACATTTTAAGGGGTTTTTATTAAGGTAACCATACGCGTTTGGATTTTAAGCTAGGTTTTAAGGGTATTACTTTTAAAATAAACATATAAATTCATATTTTACAAGCATTTTGATATCGATTTTGCAGTAGGCAGCCATTTAATGTCACTCTTGCGCATCGATCTGTTCATGATTGCCGAATAGTAATGGAATTATTGATTTAATTTGATAAAGCTGCAACCTTTAGCTACATTTTAAGGGGTTTTTATTAAGGTAACCATACGCGTTTGGATTTTAAGCTAGGTTTTAAGGGTATTACTTTTAAAATAAACATATAAATTCATATTTTACAAGCATTTTGATATCGATTTTGCAGTAGGCAGCCATTTAATGTCACTCTTGCGCATCGATCTGTTCATGATTGCCGAATAGTAATGGAATTATTGATTTAATTTGATAAAGCTGCAACCTTTAGCTACATTTTAAGGGGTTTTTATTAAGGTAACCATACGCGTTTGGATTTTAAGCTAGGTTTTAAGGGTATTACTTTTAAAATAAACATATAAATTCATATTTTACAAGCATTTTGATATCGATTTTGCAGTAGGCAGCCATTTAATGTCACTCTTGCGCATCGATCTGTTCATGATTGCCGAATAGTAATGGAATTATTGATTTAATTTGATAAAGCTGCAACCTTTAGCTACATTTTAAGGGGTTTTTATTAAGGTAACCATACGCGTTTGGATTTTAAGCTAGGTTTTAAGGGTATTACTTTTAAAATAAACATATAAATTCATATTTTACAAGCATTTTGATATCGATTTTGCAGTAGGCAGCCATTTAATGTCACTCTTGCGCATCGATCTGTTCATGATTGCCGAATAGTAATGGAATTATTGATTTAATTTGATAAAGCTGCAACCTTTAGCTACATTTTAAGGGGTTTTTATTAAGGTAACCATACGCGTTTGGATTTTAAGCTAGGTTTTAAGGGTATTACTTTTAAAATAAACATATAAATTCATATTTTACAAGCATTTTGATATCGATTTTGCAGTAGGCAGCCATTTAATGTCACTCTTGCGCATCGATCTGTTCATGATTGCCGAATAGTAATGGAATTATTGATTTAATTTGATAAAGCTGCAACCTTTAGCTACATTTTAAGGGGTTTTTATTAAGGTAACCATACGCGTTTGGATTTTAAGCTAGGTTTTAAGGGTATTACTTTTAAAATAAACATATAAATTCATATTTTACAAGCATTTTGATATCGATTTTGCAGTAGGCAGCCATTTAATGTCACTCTTGCGCATCGATCTGTTCATGATTGCCGAATAGTAATGGAATTATTGATTTAATTTGATAAAGCTGCAACCTTTAGCTACATTTTAAGGGGTTTTTATTAAGGTAACCATACGCGTTTGGATTTTAAGCTAGGTTTTAAGGGTATTACTTTTAAAATAAACATATAAATTCATATTTTACAAGCATTTTGATATCGATTTTGCAGTAGGCAGCCATTTAATGTCACTCTTGCGCATCGATCTGTTCATGATTGCCGAATAGTAATGGAATTATTGATTTAATTTGATAAAGCTGCAACCTTTAGCTACATTTTAAGGGGTTTTTATTAAGGTAACCATACGCGTTTGGATTTTAAGCTAGGTTTTAAGGGTATTACTTTTAAAATAAACATATAAATTCATATTTTACAAGCATTTTGATATCGATTTTGCAGTAGGCAGCCATTTAATGTCACTCTTGCGCATCGATCTGTTCATGATTGCCGAATAGTAATGGAATTATTGATTTAATTTGATAAAGCTGCAACCTTTAGCTACATTTTAAGGGGTTTTTATTAAGGTAACCATACGCGTTTGGATTTTAAGCTAGGTTTTAAGGGTATTACTTTTAAAATAAACATATAAATTCATATTTTACAAGCATTTTGATATCGATTTTGCAGTAGGCAGCCATTTAATGTCACTCTTGCGCATCGATCTGTTCATGATTGCCGAATAGTAATGGAATTATTGATTTAATTTGATAAAGCTGCAACCTTTAGCTACATTTTAAGGGGTTTTTATTAAGGTAACCATACGCGTTTGGATTTTAAGCTAGGTTTTAAGGGTATTACTTTTAAAATAAACATATAAATTCATATTTTACAAGCATTTTGATATCGATTTTGCAGTAGGCAGCCATTTAATGTCACTCTTGCGCATCGATCTGTTCATGATTGCCGAATAGTAATGGAATTATTGATTTAATTTGATAAAGCTGCAACCTTTAGCTACATTTTAAGGGGTTTTTATTAAGGTAACCATACGCGTTTGGATTTTAAGCTAGGTTTTAAGGGTATTACTTTTAAAATAAACATATAAATTCATATTTTACAAGCATTTTGATATCGATTTTGCAGTAGGCAGCCATTTAATGTCACTCTTGCGCATCGATCTGTTCATGATTGCCGAATAGTAATGGAATTATTGATTTAATTTGATAAAGCTGCAACCTTTAGCTACATTTTAAGGGGTTTTTATTAAGGTAACCATACGCGTTTGGATTTTAAGCTAGGTTTTAAGGGTATTACTTTTAAAATAAACATATAAATTCATATTTTACAAGCATTTTGATATCGATTTTGCAGTAGGCAGCCATTTAATGTCACTCTTGCGCATCGATCTGTTCATGATTGCCGAATAGTAATGGAATTATTGATTTAATTTGATAAAGCTGCAACCTTTAGCTACATTTTAAGGGGTTTTTATTAAGGTAACCATACGCGTTTGGATTTTAAGCTAGGTTTTAAGGGTATTACTTTTAAAATAAACATATAAATTCATATTTTACAAGCATTTTGATATCGATTTTGCAGTAGGCAGCCATTTAATGTCACTCTTGCGCATCGATCTGTTCATGATTGCCGAATAGTAATGGAATTATTGATTTAATTTGATAAAGCTGCAACCTTTAGCTACATTTTAAGGGGTTTTTATTAAGGTAACCATACGCGTTTGGATTTTAAGCTAGGTTTTAAGGGTATTACTTTTAAAATAAACATATAAATTCATATTTTACAAGCATTTTGATATCGATTTTGCAGTAGGCAGCCATTTAATGTCACTCTTGCGCATCGATCTGTTCATGATTGCCGAATAGTAATGGAATTATTGATTTAATTTGATAAAGCTGCAACCTTTAGCTACATTTTAAGGGGTTTTTATTAAGGTAACCATACGCGTTTGGATTTTAAGCTAGGTTTTAAGGGTATTACTTTTAAAATAAACATATAAATTCATATTTTACAAGCATTTTGATATCGATTTTGCAGTAGGCAGCCATTTAATGTCACTCTTGCGCATCGATCTGTTCATGATTGCCGAATAGTAATGGAATTATTGATTTAATTTGATAAAGCTGCAACCTTTAGCTACATTTTAAGGGGTTTTTATTAAGGTAACCATACGCGTTTGGATTTTAAGCTAGGTTTTAAGGGTATTACTTTTAAAATAAACATATAAATTCATATTTTACAAGCATTTTGATATCGATTTTGCAGTAGGCAGCCATTTAATGTCACTCTTGCGCATCGATCTGTTCATGATTGCCGAATAGTAATGGAATTATTGATTTAATTTGATAAAGCTGCAACCTTTAGCTACATTTTAAGGGGTTTTTATTAAGGTAACCATACGCGTTTGGATTTTAAGCTAGGTTTTAAGGGTATTACTTTTAAAATAAACATATAAATTCATATTTTACAAGCATTTTGATATCGATTTTGCAGTAGGCAGCCATTTAATGTCACTCTTGCGCATCGATCTGTTCATGATTGCCGAATAGTAATGGAATTATTGATTTAATTTGATAAAGCTGCAACCTTTAGCTACATTTTAAGGGGTTTTTATTAAGGTAACCATACGCGTTTGGATTTTAAGCTAGGTTTTAAGGGTATTACTTTTAAAATAAACATATAAATTCATATTTTACAAGCATTTTGATATCGATTTTGCAGTAGGCAGCCATTTAATGTCACTCTTGCGCATCGATCTGTTCATGATTGCCGAATAGTAATGGAATTATTGATTTAATTTGATAAAGCTGCAACCTTTAGCTACATTTTAAGGGGTTTTTATTAAGGTAACCATACGCGTTTGGATTTTAAGCTAGGTTTTAAGGGTATTACTTTTAAAATAAACATATAAATTCATATTTTACAAGCATTTTGATATCGATTTTGCAGTAGGCAGCCATTTAATGTCACTCTTGCGCATCGATCTGTTCATGATTGCCGAATAGTAATGGAATTATTGATTTAATTTGATAAAGCTGCAACCTTTAGCTACATTTTAAGGGGTTTTTATTAAGGTAACCATACGCGTTTGGATTTTAAGCTAGGTTTTAAGGGTATTACTTTTAAAATAAACATATAAATTCATATTTTACAAGCATTTTGATATCGATTTTGCAGTAGGCAGCCATTTAATGTCACTCTTGCGCATCGATCTGTTCATGATTGCCGAATAGTAATGGAATTATTGATTTAATTTGATAAAGCTGCAACCTTTAGCTACATTTTAAGGGGTTTTTATTAAGGTAACCATACGCGTTTGGATTTTAAGCTAGGTTTTAAGGGTATTACTTTTAAAATAAACATATAAATTCATATTTTACAAGCATTTTGATATCGATTTTGCAGTAGGCAGCCATTTAATGTCACTCTTGCGCATCGATCTGTTCATGATTGCCGAATAGTAATGGAATTATTGATTTAATTTGATAAAGCTGCAACCTTTAGCTACATTTTAAGGGGTTTTTATTAAGGTAACCATACGCGTTTGGATTTTAAGCTAGGTTTTAAGGGTATTACTTTTAAAATAAACATATAAATTCATATTTTACAAGCATTTTGATATCGATTTTGCAGTAGGCAGCCATTTAATGTCACTCTTGCGCATCGATCTGTTCATGATTGCCGAATAGTAATGGAATTATTGATTTAATTTGATAAAGCTG